>CM048936.1:26890125-26985566 GCA_026686955.1 Epinephelus cyanopodus | reverse complement strand
GAATGTCACGACCTCTAACTAGATTTCATGCACTTCCTTCTACATGAGGCCGTGCTTAAACACAGATGTGCAGAATGAGGTCTGATCCCAGATATAACAATTAGAATATCTCTTAAAATCTGAGAGTTACACTTCCTCTTGACTTAGAAAGTGGGACTGTGGTGTTTTGAGAGCTTTGTTAGAGTCAGCAGACTATCATGCCCATTCAGCGGCCAGATGTGGCTTAAGAAACACGTGTTTTGTATCACAAAGGTCATAAAAGATCAAGACAAACTGAGAGTCTGCCTGTGTGACAAAATGCCCAAAGCACATAAAACAAAACAAAGATAAACTCCAAATTTAAGCCTCATGTGGTTTATTGAAATGCGTCTTTTTCAGAGAAAGCGAAGGGGCTCCATGTACCTGGAGGAGGAGACCGACAAGTCCGAGGTGATCTCCTGCATCTTCTCCCTGAAAGAGGAGGTTGGAGCTTTAGCCAAGGGCCTGCGGCTCTTTGAGGTAAATGTCTCAGCTGACAGCTCTCTCTCACACACACACACACACACACACACACACACACACACACACACCGTCACCTCGTCACTGTTAACCGGGAGGCCTCATGTTTCCACTGACCCTGTTTGGTCATCCTCAGGGTTGACCTACGATAAAACGGACACATGTACGGCTTCAGCCATCATTAGAAGATCAATCCTGTCGCTCAGGATCTCACTCCTGCAGTTTAACACCAACCAGAGCGTGCAGGAATGTTAATTTACTACTGGGGCGGTTATGCCTACATGGTGAAAAACAAACCACTCCATGATGTGGTTAAAAACACATTTTTGTTTTGTTTTCTTCAAGTGACTGCAGTGCATCCTCAACAGATCATTTATTTTGTTCTAAAAGACAAAATAACAACACTGTCTCCTAAAAAAAAATCTGTATATTAGTAAATAGTTTTCATAATTGAGTCATGGTGACGACTTGGAGCACCAAGTCTCGGAGTTACAGAATCCTGGGTTTGCGTCCAGAGTCCTGTCTGCGGTTCACAGGACACACCAAGAACTCCTGTTTTGGTGGAAAACAAATTAAATACATTGTCAATGAACAACATTTTTGCATTTTTGCACCTTTCCAAGTCGGTGAATTCGCAACATTTTCTCATTATCTCAACAGAAAACATAATTCGCTTCCTAAGAAAAGTACATTTGTTGTTTTAAATTAGTTACCAGGAAACGGGGCTGAGAGTAATTAATCCAGATATTTCAATGAACTGTTGACATGGAAATAAACTTCTTCACTTTCTTGCTGAGAGTTAGTTGAGAAGATCGATGCAACTCGTATGTCTGCGGTCTGTGTTTGAAGGATATCCAGGATGTCAAACTGACTCAGCAGCAACAACAGGTTAAAAAGACAAAGATAGTTAGAAGCTAAAGCCGAACTATAGGCTACAGATCACAGTGTAAAAGTGAACCACCACATCACTGCTGATCAACACACAAGACAATGAGTATAAAGGGAAACTTTGCTGATGTTGAACCAGCTGTGTGGCATCACAGTGTGTTTGGCTTCACCCCCTGTGTCGCTGCCAGCACTCGGACCTCTGCCGCCGTATGGGCAGGGATCTTCGGGAATATCAACAAAGTTTCCCTGCTTCCCTTCACTGGTTCCTGTACAGCAGGGTCGGTTTTTGTTTCACAGTTATAATCATTACAAAGTAAAAGCAGCATGTGTATACATTCAGTAGGCTATACCTTCAGTAGCTAGCTAGCTAACCCTACACTTTCCAGGGTTTGAGTTTGGTTTTGGAACAGGGAAGATACGCATATCTTTTTCCAACCTCTCCAGGTAACGAGTATCATTAATACACGACGTGCCCCAGACACAACATTTAGCTCCAAATCCACAAAACCAGCCTTAAAATGAAGGAAATCTGAACCGACTGCATTAGAGTCAATGGAGCACAGCTGTGTTGTTGTCGGACCCTGGTCTGAGCCGGCGTGATGCTACGTTATGATTGGCCAGTGTAGCGAAGGGTCAGTTGCCCTGTACGTGACTCTCTGTAAAATGGTGAATCATGTTTGCTGTTCCTACAGAGTAAACAAATGAGAGTTACAGATGTTGCTGCCTTTGGACAAAGCCAGGCTACCTTCCTTTTTCTCAGTCCTCTTGTTTTCCTTTGATTTCCGGACACTGTTACACCTTCTCCACCAAAATGGAACCACTTCCATTCTGGTTTCTGCACTTAATTGTGAACCATTCAGTATTTCGGCCAAAAAATGAATTGCCTCGAAACCTGAAGAGTTGGTTCTCAGCTGCAACCAAAGAATAGCAGGTTTTCCTTGATATGAACTGTGAGGACGTCGGTGAGCACGTCTGATTCTTGACTTGATGAGAGATGTGTAGTTGTTTTGGTGTCGTTTTCATGTTCGCGGCCTTTTGTGACCTTTTAAAGAACAAAGCTAAACAAACTGAGGTTATCTCAAATGTTTGCGTGTCAGTTGTGCAAACATGACAGGAGGCTCTTGATCCACTCACCCGCCTCCTCCAGGGCTTCTTTAATAGTGAAATAGTCAAACATTAGAAACATTCAAAACTGAAAACCTGATCGCTCACGTATAGTTTACATTATTTTGTCCAATTTTGAAGTATATGTACTTAACTAGATTGTTTTATTTACTCCTTTATACTTCTATTCCACCACATTTGTAACAGTTAAAAATATGTTTACTTATTATATTGGTTACTTTTCAAATTTAGATTTGACATACAAAATATATCAGCCTATGAAGTGATACCTTGGTAGAGATTTAACAAGACAATAGTTTATAAAGTAGTCCACCATAACCAGCTGCAATATTAAAGGGACTCTCCAGCAATTTAATACACACTTTTAAAAAGTTAAGGTACTTGCAAGAGTCAGATTTAAAAACAAATCTTGACATTTAGTTCCGAACGGTCTGTGTTCACATAGCTTTTTTCTTCAGCAGAAAAGCAGTAGCTCCATGTGCGGAGACAGTGTCCCTGCCGGAGCAGCCAAGGGCCCAATTCCAGCCCATAGCCCTTTGCTGCATGTCATCCCGTCTCTCTTTACATTCAGACTCCAACTGTCCTGTCATTAAAGGCCAAAAATAATCTTTAAGAAATAAAAGCAGAGGCAGGATGCTGGGGAGTGCTTCATCCCAGCACTTTCTATGACAACAATAGCTTGACATTAATGTTAGCTAGGTAGCTAACCTATACGTTAACAGGATGGACTTCACAGTTAAATATAAGCTTACAACACAAATTCAAATAAACACAAGAAATCTGTGCTCTAGGTAACAGATCAGCACTCAGTGAATAACCTCCTAAGCACTATGATTATGGCAAGGCTTAGACAACTAACATGTCTTTGGGGTCATCAGGTGGGAACCTCCTTTCACCAGTGTTTCGTCTAGTTGGTCCCACGACACCTCCAGGAGGCTAGACAGTGATCTCTGGCATCCCAGAGACACTCCCCTAATGCCAGGTCTCACTGCTCCCCGCACTGACCCAACAACCTCCTTTACCTTACTGACACATGGCTTTCTCAGCCCAAACAGCACTGCCACCTTCATCCAAACCCAGGCTCCTTACATGCGAGCTCCAGGTAGAGACAGTGCCGATACTACCTTTCCTAGCACATTCACCATACCCTATTTAACATGCTACATATCACAACTCCAATATAAGCTAAAGTTGAAGGAGATAGAGAAGATAAACTCACAGGCTTTCTCAGCTCAAACAGCACTGCCACCTTCAACAAACCCAGGCTCTGTTTATGCGAGCTTCAGGTAGTGACAGTGCCAAGCGTAACACTCACTAGCAACATCGTTGTGACAGTACCCTAGCTAAAGGAGCAGCGGCGACGTCACCAGTGCCTTTCTGAAAAGTTCAGAGATTTTCAACTCGAAGCGCTCAAAGCGGCCGCGTAAAAAAGGTGAAGCACATGGCGTGTTTTCCATCAGAGCCTTGCTTCGTAAAGTTAGCTACGCAGGATTTGTTGGTAATTTGTGTGAATTGTTGAGTCTCTGTTAACTAAAAGAGTATGTTCTGAACCTGCTCTATATGACCTATATGCCCTGAGATAACGTTTGTTATGATTTGGTGCTATAAAAATAAAAATGGGCTTGATTTGTGATAAAATGAAAGTCATGTGAGAAATAGGTGGAGTGTTCCTTTAGAAAACCATTTGCATGTTCATACATCAGTAATAATAATCCTGTATAATATAATAACACACTGATAGGGGTCATTTTAGTAGTAATACATTTTACTTTGTGATTATACTTTTGCACTTTACTTAAGAGATAATATGGTGGCATCAACCTTCTCATATACGCCTCAGCAAGAAAGCAAATAAGTACATTTTTCCTTTGAAACATTTAAGGGTGACTTTGGTATTTTCAACCTATTTTCCCATGTTTGGTTTTGCCACTGACAGGCTCAGATTGTTATGTGATGTGTCTGACAACATTATGGAAAGGATCCCCACAGAGATAGAGCTTATTGTAAAGGATAAGATCCTTTTTGTTGAACCAGAAACTGCCTCGAAATCCCGATTGCAGAACCCACCAGACTCCACTGAAATAAAGAGCAATTTTATCATCGTAAAACACACTTCATTCAAAGTTAACAGAGACAAAATAAAATTCAAAAAATATGTTTTGCTTATCCTTCCCACTGTTCCAACAATCACCAACTCTGGTTTAGTGAAAAGAAACCCCTAATTCACCCAGTTAGATGTGAATATATGCTGCCTCTATACACGCTAAAATGATTATTTATTTAAATGGAGTCTGGTGGGTTTGGTGATGGTGATTTCAGGGCTGTTTCTGGTCAAACAAAAAGGATCTTACTCTTTCTCAAAAAGGTCTATCTCTGTATGGATCCTTTCCATAATGTTTTCTGACTCTTAAAATAACAATCTGAGCCTGTCAGTGGCAAAAGCAAACACTTTAAGTAGACTTAAACTGACGGTGCGAACATGCCATGAGTGGTTACATTGCACTGATTTGTCGTTGCCACCTGCGGCTCTTTTGGTCAGTGCTGGACCAATGTCAAAACCAGTCGTTCCCATTAATCACGGAGGCACAGAAACTTGTGACGATAGCGTCCAGGTTGGAAAAATACTCAAGTTACCCTTTGATAGTCTGATCAGAACAGATGTACACGCTGATGATGAAACTTGGTCAGGTCTTTCACAATTGTAAAGTTACTGATTAACATTAAACAAAACAAAACACACGAAGAGTAAATTTCTTTGCAGGTGTGTACGTGACTGTACAGGGGCTCGAAGTAAACACTGATTGGCAGCCCTTCATTGTTTAATCTTCAACACAGACATCATATCAAGGTCCAAGTTTGCTCCTCTCACAGGCAAAACACAACGTTCATCTCCGAAACATTTTGCAGCAAAGCAGTTAAAACATGTGCAACATCACAAGATGAAAGATGTTTTCCATTAAAGGAAAATATTTTTTGAGTTTGCAGGGGGGAGAGAAGTGGGTTGACTCTGTTCAATATTAAGTATGTGCCAAATGCTGCTTTCCAAATGCAGCAGTAAACATCAGGATCCTCTTTGAACCTATGAACTCCCACTTTCCTGATCCTCCCCCTGCTCCACCCCCTTATCTCCTCCTCTCTCCAGCTTTTCTGAAAACCAGGCCAAATTACCCCCAAACCATCGACACACCCCCTTCTTTGTTACAGCAACGTAACACATAATGACTCCCCTAAAAACACCTTTGAACGCACCACACTGCACCTCTTCCTCATGTCTTTGTTTTTTTTGTGACAAGCTGAAATCTACTGCTCTGCCAAGCAATGTGCTAATGTTTACCCGTGCAGCCGTGGCATCTTATCACGGGTTCATTTTCATCTCGTGAATGCCTAATCTCTATATTTCAGTCAGAAAGTTGCACACTAAAACCGCCACACTGTTTAGCCGTGAGGGGACTCAAGCGCATGTGACACGACTGTGTGGTTTTTCATGTGACGAGCCAGAGCCAGAGCCAGAGCCACGCGCCGGCCTTGACCTCGTGCCTTAGTCAGGATGATAGGAGGGTAAATGTCACCTGCATAACATCGGCGTGCTGGCTCAGAGGGGTACAGAAATCGGACTAAATGACCTCTGCATGCTACCGGGTTTAGGATTTAGGGTTAAGCTGGACCAGGCACACATGAAGTATTTCCCTTTGTGCACTGTCTGTATAATATATTCAGTCATTTACAGCCATTAAGCTGAATAATTGAGAATTTGATTTGTTTTTCCTCCTTCGACGTGCTGAGAAATGACAGTGAAAAGAGAACAGCACATCACAAAAAGCGAGTCTTGTTTTCTTTCGTATGCCAACCTGGACTCAGGCTCTGTCACTCTTGGGGGATGCAGGACCACATGGTACTTAAAAGAAAAGCTGTTAAACGCAGAATAGGATCCAGATGGGAGAAAACGGGAGGCCCTGCTTGCCGCACACACCCTCCTCTTCACTTGGCCTATAGTAGGCAGAGAACAACGCACTCCCTCTTCCTCCCTCCCCAATGTTACGTAAACAAAAACACATTTTTGATGGTAATTACAACTTAAAGTCACACTATCCAGCACGAGACGGGGCCTATTTTGCATTTTGAAGAGTCTGGAAACATCCCAACAGTTTTGTGTTCATGCTGCAGAATGAGAAAAGTCTAAATGCCGGCAGGGCAAAATGATTTATTGGCCGATGTTGCAGTTAACTACTCCAATATGTCCTGAATGCCTTTACTATGCATGTCCAGTCTGTCTGTCTGTCTCAGTGTCAGTTTGCAAAGGGAGAGTTCAAGGCAGCTCTGACCCGAGGTCATGTTGGACTCCACAAAGTCTGACAGATAGCCACCAATTAGGTAACAACACAGCTCCCTCTGGTGGTGGGACAAAGGCAGTGCTGCAGCAAAAGCACTCAGTATTCTTTTATATACATGTAATTTCTCCACTTTGTTTCTACGATGCAATTTTTGCCTTTGACGAATACAAAATTACATAAAGTATAAATGACACCAGCAACATCTTTAAAACTCAAACAGATCAGGTCTCACCATCGCCTCTTGTCTTCTCTGTCAACCACAGGACAAGGGCATCAACCTGAGGCACATCGAGTCCCGTCCCTCGCGGACGAACAAAGACGAGTTTGAGTTCTTCATCAGCGTGGACCCCACCTGCTCCCAGGCCTTGGATGAGGTTATTGACGGCCTGCGCACACAGATCAGTGGCCACGTGCATGAGCTGTCACGCAACAAAGAGAAGGACACAGGTTAGAGAGTTTGTGTAATTACAGAGAGGATAAGCATGAAATATAAATAACATGCTCCACATGCTGTGAGAGGAGAGTTTACAAATGGTTGTCTGAGGACCAGAGTTCCCTCTTTATCCACTGATTCATCACACTGACTAAATTATAATATCTTGTCAGTCACCAACTACTTTGCGAGGAGTGTTTACATTTTTGTGTCACATGTTAATAGATCCAAAGACTTGACTACAGGTTTAGTGAATTTTGATTCCCCTAATGTCACAAATTAATATTTTTATACTCTTTAAGACTACGAGTCTACAGCCATGCTAGTAGCTCTGTGAGGTTGTACTGAGGCACATTGGTGCTTTGCGCTAAATGCTAAAGTCGGCATGCTAACATGCTCACAATGACAATACCTACTTTTCAGTATGTTCTCCATTTCACAATTTCTTTGTAGCATACAAACGTCTGCTTATCACTTAACACTAAAACATCTGAGGGTGATGGGAATGTCATCAGTTTTGCACGTTTTTGGTTTCTTACCAAAGTATTAGAAATTGTAAATCTGACTCGATGATGACGCTAGATGAAAAGTCTGGGGATCCTTGTGAAGTTATTATGATTCTTCCTTACGGGAACATAGCTGTCTGTAACAAACGTCATGGCGAATCGTCCAATATTTGTCAAGATATTTCAGTGAAAAAAAGCTGCGAGAGGAAAAGTCAGGGCATCACCAAAGTCAGCAGGGTTTATCCTCTGGGGATCATGAATGTCATTATCAAGTTTTGTGCTAATCCATCCAGTAGATTCTGAGATATTTTGCTACACACAGTGGGTGAAACTCTTGACCTCCTGGTGGGGTGAGAGGAAAAGTTGGAGAATCAACAAAGTAAATATGGCTCATCCTCTAGGGATCGTGAATGTCTAACAGACTTTGTGGTAAACCATTAAGTAGATTACGAGATATTTTGCCACACAGGTGAAACTTTTGACCTGCAGGTGGTCACCAAAGTCATCATCACAGTCATTATGGTTTGTCCTCTGAGGATCATAAATATCTATCAGATTTTGCATAAATCCATCTAGAAGACGTAAAGATATTTTGATACATACATCAAAACTTTTGACCTGCTGGTAGTGCTAGATAGGAAGAGCTAGAAAAAAGTCAGGGGATAACCAAAGTTAATGGGATGCAGCCCCTGGGGAACATGAACATCTGAATCAAATACCATGGCAATCTAATAGTTGCTGAGGCTTTTCACCAGAAAACATTAGAAGAAAAGTCAGGGGATGAATCAGCCAATCGGGTTTATCCTCTGGAGATCATGAATGATTTTGTGTTAATCTGTTTTGTATATATAGATATGTCTTGCTTCATAAAGTGGGTGAAAATTCTGCTCGTAGTGCTAGAGGAAGAGTCAGGGATCACCAGTTAATAGGGTTCATCCTCTGGGGATCCTGAATGTCTTTAACAGCTTTTGGACTTCTCCTTCATGTAGATTTAAAGATATTTTTCCATGTAAGTGAAACTTTTGACCTGCTTGTGGTGCCAGAGGAGAAGTTGGTTAAGGTTCATCCTCTGTGAAACGTTGATATCTGAACCCGATTTTATGGCAGTCCATCCTGTTGTTGTTGAGGCTTTTCACTAGAGAACAATGTGACACTAGAAGTAAAGTCAGGGTATTACTAAAGTCAAAAATCTCATTCAGGGGAGATCAGTAAAGCTGAAACAGTCCATTTATCAACTGAGCACTGTTAGCTGTTGGGTGGTTGGGTGGTGCTTTATGACCCCCCACCCAGACTGGGTAATGGACAGCCAGCGTCGCCGATGAGACTGATGGCCCACTGCTCACATCGAGACCCATTTATTAGTTGTTTCCAGAATGACATTAGTTTAGCTACTGAGGACCAACAGGCTCAGCAGGAACAGAGGAGCTCTGTGTCCTGGTCCCAGACTAACACAGGGAAAGAGACCATGCCAAGGTCATGGCAGGCAGAGAAAGACAGGGCCACCATGGATCCTACTTTGACCTCGGTGTAGACACTGTGGTCTGGTGGTCAGGGTCAAGTGGACGAGGGGATATTTATGGCCTGTTTTGGAGACTGTCTGTTTATGGAGGAGCCTGGTAGGGACATATTGTCTTCCTGGGGCCTCAGGCTGGACCACACTGCACAAATGCAGATTAATGATTGGGCACGAGTGTTTTTCAGTGTCATAAATCCATAAGAACAAGCAGATGACCCTCGATTCCTGTTCTGCTGAGTGTCAAAATGGCACGGCACTGGCAAAATATCATCTCCGTTATCAACAGTAATACCAATCTGCACGTTACTGATTATTACTGGTCAAGACTCACACAATGTTCAGGCTGCAACACTGCTGATTAATCAAATAGTCTGCAAAGTTAGTGAAAAATGTCCATCATCAGAGTCCGAAAACCCCGAAAGATGAAATTTTTTATTTTATGCACACGTTTAATTTCATTGTGAGACTGAGTTAAAATCGTGAAGATAATAACTTGTGTGCTCAAAATCAAAATTATCTTGTTTGCACAAGATAATTATTTTGACCACACAAGGTAATGACTTGTTCATATGAAATTATTAATTCACAACATGTTCCCAAACGAAAATAACTTGTTCCTAAAAAAAATATTAACTTGTGTGCACAAGACATTAACTTGCTCCCACAAGATAACAACTTCTACCTACAAGAACATAACTTGTGCGCACAAGATAATTACTCGGTCCCAAAAAATAATTAACTTGTCTGTAGAAGACAGTAAGTTGTTCCCACAACATAATTAACTTATTTGCACAATAGCTAGTTCCCACAAGCGAATTAAATTGTTTCCACAAGATAATAACTTGTTTCCAAAAGATGAAAGTTAACATGAGCGCGCAAGATAATAACTAGTTCCCAAAAGATGAACGTTACCTTAAGCGCACAAAATAATATCCCAAAAGATACTTAACTTGTGCGCACAATAAATAGTTCCCACAAGATAATTAACTTGTGTGCACAAGATCATAACTTGTTCCCAGAAAATAATTAACCTGTGTGCAGAATAACTAGTTCCCACAATGAAATTTACTTGTTCCCACAAGACACAAGCTTGTGTGCACAAGATCAAAGTTAAATTGAGTGCACAAGATAATAACTTGTTCCCAAAAGCTAATTTACCTCTGCGCACAATAACGAGTTCCCACAAAATAATTAAATTGTGTGCATAAGAAAACTTGTTCCCAAAAGATAAATAACTTGAGATATTAACTTGTTCCCACAAGATAATTTATTTCGTTCCCACAAAATAATTACTTGGATGCATATGATGAAAGATTTCCAGAAATATATATATTACCTTTCGGGACTTTAGGGGCTCCATAAAAACCCAAAAAAGAGCACAAATGTACACCATGTAAAAATATCCTGAATTTATTCATTTCCTGAGCTCTGTTTGTGGAATGAATAATTTGGACTCTAATTTGGATTTAAATCCTTTAATGATACCGAAGTGTTGACTCAAAACAAACTGTCCATGTTTAATAACTGTTTTCACTCTGCAGTGCCATGGTTCCCTAATGATATTCAAGACCTGGACCGCTTCGCCAACCAGATCCTCAGTTACGGCTCCGAGCTGGATGCTGATCACCCAGTAAGGACTGACACATCCGTCATTGTCTGTGTGCCACATCCTGCCTCCGCATGTGTGTGTGTGTGTGTGTGTGTGTGTTTGTGTGTGAATACGTGTCCACTCACGCCCACGTGTGTTATGAAAGACGGGGCTGTGGAGATGACAGGCTGCACTCTGCTGTCTATTCTAATGGAAACTATCTAGACACACAAATTGATGTCATTGCTTTAATTGAGCCCCTATAATTATAGATAATTGCTCCCTTTTGCCACCGCCATTAAAGCAGAATGTATTCATCATAAGCTGAAAAACACTCTACAAAGGCTTCATTTGAATATGTATCTGCGAGCTCTTATTAGAGACGGAGTGCATAATGCTGTCAAAGGCCACAGGGTTTAGCCTCAGCAGAGGATTTCCACTCTTTGATTTAGCTGTGAGTGGCCGGGCTGCGATCATGAGATCTAACATGGCTTTCCTTTGTGTGTGTGTGTGTGTGTGTGTGTGTAGGGCTTCACAGATCCAGTGTACAGAGCCCGCAGGAAGGAGTTTGCTGACATCGCCTACAACTACAGACAGTAACTACTCCCTGAAATCTTACTGTTTCAACCTCATCTCATATTTTGTGTGTTTTTAAAGCCTGAAAAGAAGCTGTGCTGAAATATTTGTGTTTTCAAGTGGTTATTTTGGGTGATTTCTTTCTCTACTTTACTTTGAAAATTATCATAAACAAATAGGGACGAATTGCAGGCAGCCAGTGGTGAATTTAAAGGGCCTCAATGTTACACAGCTATGTAAATGCTCGGTGGGTATTTGGCACTCTTTGTTGTGCCTCTGAATAATACCTCTTAATTATACACACAAAGACTATGATACTCACAAATAATGAAGTGATGCTTTGCTCATGCAGCCTATCGTTGTTGGGAAATTTGGGGGAAACCTTAAAATGAACAACTCAGCAATTTAAACACATTCGTTTGATGATATCTGCAGAATGTTTGGATGATGGTTCTGTTTGTGGCATTATTAAGATGTGCAGTGTGGAGGAAGCAGGACTTATTGACTGCAGCAGCGTAAAAATTGACTAAAGTGGTCTAAATTGGTTTCCTTTGTAAATTCTTAGGAACATAAGAAACAATAAAACATTAGAAAATAGAAAACATTAGACATTATTAAAGTACATTATTAGATGACAACAGCAGTTAAGTAAAAGCACATTTAAAAAAGTGTGTTTTTAAGAGAGATTTAAAAGAGGACAGAGATGTGGCTTGCCTGATCTCCTCTGGCAGGTCATTCCAGAGTGACGGGGCGCTGATAGCGAAGGCCCAGTCGCCCTTGGTTTTCAATCTAGATCTTGGAATGTCTAATAGGGACCCACTGGAGGATCTCAGGCTACGCCTTGGCTCATATGGGACTAAGCAGTCTTTGATGTACTCAGGGGGCCTTTAAAAGTGATCGTTAAAATCTTAAAATCAATTCTAAAATGCACAGGTAGCCAGTATAATGAAGCTAAAATCGGGGTTACGTGTACTGTTTTGTTTGACTTTGTGAGGAGTGAGGAGTTACAGTAATCTAAACGGCACAATTTCCAGGTTCTTGGGAGACAGAAAGGACTGGATTTTGGAGATTCTGTGTAATTGGATGAAACAAGACTTGACAGTTGTTTTAACATGCTGATTAAAGTTGAGATTACTATGAAAAATGACACCAAGATTTCTGCAGCTGGGGGTGATGCTGGTGGAGAATAAGCCAAGTTGTGGTGAGATGTGATTGTGTGTGGTGCCTGCGCCTATGATAATAACTTGAGATTTGTCTGGGTTCAATTGAAGGAAATTATTAGACAGCCAGATTTGAGTGTTTAGTTGCTGGTTGATGTGTTAAGAGAAGAGAAATAAAGCTGTGTGTCATCTGCGTAAAAATGGACACTGATATTGTGTCTGCGGATTATGTGTCCTAGTGGTAACATGTAGAGTGAGAAGAGCAACGGGCCAAGGACTGGAATGTCTCAAACACAGCAAAATAAGGAGAAAATGACAAAACACAGGAAAAGAGCAGAGTCTCTGCAGATAAATACACAGTCACAAACTTCTAGCGGGTCATAAATGACGATCGAGAGGGAACGTTTTTTAAGAAGAAATCTTGCATAGTGTACCTTTAAAATTCAAATAAATGAGGCGGTGCAACTCAATAACTGCAGTTCTTTTTAGGAAATCCCTCAGGAAACTGTAGGTAAATTAAATAAACCACTGAAGGTAACCAACTACACAGAAAGGTAAAATGACGAGTTATGAACATCAGTGTGTATATATGATATCCAGTACTAATATCAATATCAAAAAAGATGTATTTCCCCTCCTACCTGTAGTGCTGTTTATCAGTCTAGATTGTTTTGGTGGCTCGGCTTGTGGTGCTCAAAGCGCCAATGTAATTTGATTTTGCAATGCTTGTCCCCTAAAATGACCTTTCTACTAACACACAAAACTCATTAAGAAACAGCCCAGAACACAAACAGTAACCTCATGTCTTTGTCCCAGTGGCCAAATCATCCCTCGAGTGGAGTACACAGAGGAAGAAAAAACCACATGGGGGACGGTGTTTAGGGAGCTGAAGACTCTGTACCCGACTCACGCCTGCCGCGAACACAACCGTGTCTTCCCCCTGCTGGAGAAATACTGTGGCTACAGGCAGGACAACATCCCGCAGCTGGAGGACGTCTCCCGCTTCCTGCAGTGTAAGTCCCGTCTTGTATTTGACCCTAAAGGCCCCACTGATGACATCTCCATCTATTATCATTCATGTCATTTTGGAAACCCCAGGGTGGTGAATGTGGGAGGCAGGGCTTGTTCAAACGCCCTACTTCCTATTCCTCTCTCCCGCCCTCACTGACTGCTCATGCAACACACCCAAACCCCTCACCTCTTTCATCTCTCCATCTCTCTCCTGCAGCGTGCACGGGCTTCCGGCTTCGCCCCGTGGCCGGCCTGCTCTCGTCTCGGGACTTCCTGGCTGGACTCGCCTTCCGTGTCTTTCATTCCACGCAGTACATTCGTCACGGCTCCAAACCCACATACACACCCGAGCCGTGAGTGTGGACGAACGTTCATAAAAAGAAGGACAAAAATACAGATTTGTGTGATTTTTAAAGAGTCATTTTGATTCTTTTTAATACAGGGACATCTGCCATGAGCTGCTGGGACACGTGCCTCTGTTTGCTGACTCCAGTTTCGCCCAGTTCTCACAGGTACCTGTCCAGTGACGAAAAGATAAACAATAAATACAAAACTGAATAAAGCAGAAATCCGAAAGACTTATACCTTATATATATTTATAACTTTGATCTATTTATATTTAAAATGTAAATATAGTTTTTGATATCTTTGTCTTTGCACTGCTAGGAAATCGGTCTCGCCTCCCTCGGTGCCCCTGACGAGTTCATTGAGAAACTTGCTACTGTGAGTATTACACACGGGGTGGCTGGGGCTCAGAGGTAGCGTGGGTCGTCCACTAATCATAAGATCAGCGGCTCCTTCAGTCCGCATGCCTATCCCAGATGACACTGACCAAGAGGCAGGGTTCACCCTGGACAGGCCACCAGACTATCACAGGGCTGACACATACAGTCATGGAAAAAATTATTAGACCACCCTTGTTGTCTTCAATTTCTTGTTCATTCTAATATCTGGTACCACTAAACGTATAATACAATGAACACAACAAAAAATGCAGCTGGTCACATAATACTTTATGTCCTATTTGACATTCTTAAGCTTAATTGATTCCCAGGGTATATAAGAGGCCATTTCATGTCACAAGCAGCACTGCACATGCAAAGGCCTAGAGTGGTTTCCTGCTTACATTCAAGCCGTAGCACAACTCAGAAGTTGTCAGCTCTCACATAATGCCTAAAACAAAAGAATTATGTGAAGCCACAAAGGCAGCCATCTTGGCACTGCTGGAAATTGGCATGAGTGAGAGACAGGTAGCGAAAAAACTGAAGATCTCCAAGACAGCCGTTCATTACAACAAAAAAAACAAGCTGAACATGGCACTACCAAATTGCTACCTGGCCGTGGCAGGAAACGTCTTTCTACCCCACGAGATGACCGTGCACTCATCCGTTCCTGTGTCAGGAATCGTCGTCAGACCTCCAGGGACCTTAAAAATGAGTGGGCACTGTCGAGAAATGTGACTTGTTCGGCAAGGACAGTTCGAAACCGACTTGTTGAAGCTGGTTTGAAGTCACACAGAGCACGCAAGAAGCCCTTCATCAATGAAAGGCAGAGGAAGGCCCGGTTACTCTTTGCTCGAGACCACAAGGATTGGACTGTTGATGATTGGGCTAAGGTTCTCTTCAGTGATGAATCCAATTTTGAATTGATGCCCACTCCAGCCAACTTACTGGTTAGGAGGAAGCCTGGAGAGCTTACAACCCAGACTGTCTTGCCCCTACAGTAAAAACATGGGGTGGATCAGTCATGATCTGGGGTTGTTTCAGTCTGAGTGGAACAGGGCAAATGCAATTGTGTGAAGGCCGAATGAACCAGGTCATGTACAGGACTACCCTTGAAAACAGTCTTCTTTCATCAGCTGGAAAACTCTTTCCTGCCTCGAATGACTGGATTTTCCAACAAGACAATGCCCCTTGCCACACGGCAAGGTCAGTTAAAGCCTGGATGGAGAACCACAACATTCGCACCATGCCTTGGCCTGCTCAATCACCAGATCTTAATCCAATTGAAAACCTGTGGAAAATCATCAAACTCAAAATGGAGAACCACAAGCCCAAAAACAAAGAAAATTTGTTTGAATTTGTCCAACAGGAATGGGCTGCTGTGACAGCAGAACAATGTCAGAAGCTGGTGGAGAGCATGCCAAGACGCATGGCTGCAGTCATCAAAAACAATGGTTATGCAATCAAGTATTAACTCTTGTGTGTATCATGTGTTTAAAGCAAACAGAAAAGAAAACATGGAATGCTTAAAAGTAGTGTTTTTGGCGGTACAATGCCATAGCTATTGATGTAAGAATTTAAGTAATTTTGGTTATTATCAAGAAAACCATGGAAAATGAATAGTTCTTAGTTCTTAAATTAAACTCTCATGAGCTATTTTTGTTGTTATCATTATAATTGTCCAAACAAATGTACCTTTAGTTGAGCCAGGCATTAAAATTAACAAGAAATTGAAGAAAACAAGGGTGGTCTAATAATTTTTTCCATGACTGTAGACACAGACAACAATCCACGCTCACATTCACACCTACGGACAATTTAGAGTCACTAGTTAACCTGCATGTCTTTGGACTGGTGGAGGAAGCTGGAGTACCCTGAGGAAACCCACACTGACACAGGGAGAACACGCAGACTCCACACAGACGGCATGGCCAGATAGCACCAGATGAAAGTGGGATAACATATCAAATCTTCTCAAGGGTCTCTGGGTTTGTGGATTTCTGTAGCTCAACCGTCCTTGTTTTTATGAATTCCTGCTTGAGTTTGGTGTATAGATCATACTTTCATAAAACCTTGCGTGTGTTCTCAGGTGTACTGGTTCACTGTGGAGTTTGGCCTGTGTAAGCAGGGCTCAGAGATCAAAGCCTACGGAGCTGGCTTGCTTTCATCGTTCGGAGAGCTGCAGGTAAGAAAGGAGGGGGGTGACATATGTGTTTGAGTCAGAGTCTGTGCATCACTTTGAGCAAACACGGACCCCCGCAGCAGCGAGATGGGTAGCTCAACCCCCCCATGTGTTGTTATGACACATTCACCTTATTGCACAAGAGCAGCAGAGCAGGCAGTGGGTTAGTGGTCCACTCAGATCGGGGTTTTATGTGTCACTGGGGGAGTCAGCCTGCCTGCCCAGTGGGGTGTGAGTAAAGTAGTTCAGTGGGTAAGTGGGGGCAGAGATGGATGAACAGCTCGCTATCGAGGTCACCAGTTACATCAGCCACTGTCAGCAGAGGATGTGCACTCTGCCAAGCCACATCAACAGGACAGCAGAGTCCTGAATCATGCTGCACTTCCTGTTTACTGACAGCACTGACGGGAACAGAGATGCTCATTGAGAAACTGAAATCCATACAGTAAAAAGCCGGATTAAATATATCTTTTTTTACACTGTGTTCTTTCAGTACTGTCTGACAGACAAGCCCCAAATCCTGCCCTTCGACCCCTCCAAGACCTCCCTCCAGAAATACCCAATCACAGAGTACCAGCCTGTTTACTTTGTGGCTGAGAGCTTTGAGGACGCCAAAGAGAGAGTGAGGTAAGGACGTGCTGGTTTTTTTTTTAATGTAATATGGTTTAAAGCTTTCCTGCATTTATACAAGTTTAAAGGGTTACTTCAGTATTTTCAACTTGGACCCTAATCCCAATATTTTTATGTGTAAGTGACAAATGGAGACAACAATTTTTCAAAAATTGGTCCAGTATTGAGCGAGACCGCTACAGCTGGCAGCCAATAAACAGGCTGCAATGTAACCAGTTGGGGCGTTTGTGCAGCGTCAGTTTCCGTCCATTAAAGTACTTGTTTTGCCTCTGACAGGCTCAGATTGTTATTATAAGTATCTCACAATGTATGGAAATGATTCCCACAGAGATCGACGTTACTGTCAAAGAGTAAGATCCTTTGTGTTTAATCAGAAACAGCCCCTAAATCGCCATCACCAAACCCACCAAACTCCATTTAAATAAACATTAATTTTATCATTGTTATAACACACCTTATTCAAAGTCAACTGAAACAAATTAAAACTCACAACTGCAGACCTCTCCCTCAATACTGGACCAGTTTCCAAAATTGTTGTCTCCATTAGTCACTTAGACACAAATACATGAGAAAATAGGGTCCAGGTTGAAAATACCAAACTCACCCTTTAAGTTTAGGTTACATACAAAGTTTTTCTAACAATACCGTCTGTCTGTTTACAGGAAATTTGCAGCCACCATCCCCAAACCGTTCTCAGTGCGCTACAACCCCTACACCCAGAGTATTGAAGTGCTGGACAACACCAAGCAGCTCAGCAACCTGGCTGACAGCATCAGCAGTACGTGTCACCCCCATGTGTTAATCCCTTCATTGTGGAGTGGATACTAAAATCGCTTTTTCCTTACCTAATTTGTTTCTATCAGTTATTTAAAGCAGGTTCCAATCTTTACTTGGTTTCATTACAATGTAGTAATGTCCATGTTTTTCTCACATGCTTATGGTGAATCAAGAATCCAAAACCAGAGAGAATTCTTACTGAATTGGAGCAAAGTTTAACAATGAATGAATGTTACATACAAAGCATTGTATTTCACATCTCCATCTGCTGGTGGGCCATTACAATAGGAGTATTTGTTAATTTCACTTCAGAGGAACTTGATGATTTCTAAAATTAGGTGGGGAAAAAGCACATATATTGATATCCATATCAGCCAAATGAGTTGTTATACATCAGCATCACGGATATCGGCAAAAAAGCCTAAATCGTCCATCCCCAATTTTTTTTTACATAGTTTTGCTGTACTTAAATGTGGCCACCCGTGACGTCAGTTAATCAAGAATTTTCTCAGTTTTGTGATTCTCCGTTCACTGTGGAAAAAGTTTCCTTCATGTATTCGGTGTAATATGGAGCAAGTAATTGACACACTTCAGACGCACAGTATTCCTTTAAGAGGTAAAATCAGAAAAAAACAAAGATTATAGAAATATCAAACAAAAACTACACGTGCTCTGTGTATCATGACTGTTTTGATTCTGCTTTCTTGTCCCTTTAATCATCATGTAACCTTCAGATTTATCCTGCACCCCCTCTGCGCTACACAGTTATTATGATGCAATAAGAAAAAAAACAACATTACAGTAAGTTGTCATAGAGCTGTTGAAAGGTTGGTTTCATCAGCAGCACAGTGGGGTATGAGCCAACCAGGCATGGATGACATAACAGGGTTATTTTTGTGTAAATGGGTCAGTTTATGAAACTTAATTGGTACGTTTCTTTAACAGCCATTTCAGACCACTCTGTTTTATTTTATCCTACATTTTTATTTGTTTGTTTTTCTTATTTCAGGTGAACTGGCGAAACTGTGCGAAGCCCTGCGGAAACTGCATTAACTGCACATGTGACCTGAGCCGTAGCCTCCTGAGAATCTCTTCATTTATTCAGTGAAACGGTTTGTTACGCTTTGTTATTAGACTGCGTGTGGCTCTGCTTAGCATGCTCGCAAATTAGCTTTCTTTGTATTAAAACAAATATGCAAGTCCAATAATGGCAATATTACTGTAATCCATTTAGTGGTTTAGTTAAGTGAATAAAGTGTAGTGTGTTACTCATGTAGGATAATAATGGATGTATTTACTGTCAATATTATTACAGTGTTAGTGTCAATGAGAGACGTGCTTTTCAAAATAAGAGGGTTTTGTCATTCAGCACCTCTCTCGTGACTTTGATGAATTCAGAACCCAAAATGTGAAAATCAAATTTTGTTTCTCATGTGATGTAAAAACAGCTTAAATAATCAGATTTTTTTTTCTATGCATTTTAAACCTAAAGGCATTTTCAGCTTTTATTTTGCTCTGCTTAATAAATGTTTTGTATAATGCATGAGATGTTCGAATAAAAAACAATAAATATTTCTATTCTCTATCTTTGTCATTTGTCAGTTATTTTTTTCCTCTACTGGTGATTATGATGGGCCCCAGTTACTAGCTATGAAGCGCACACACACAGTTTTAGGCTTTTATACAATGTATTTAACTGACAGTGTGTCTCACTGCCGCTCTGATGTTATACCTGCTTGCAGATGTGCCCAGCTTGTCAGTCTTGAGAGATTTTGTACCAAACTAGCTGCTGGAAATCGTATCGTCGCGTCACATGATTCAATTTTTTTTTATAGTTAAATTATATATAGTTTATGTAAAATGAGCTCATTGTATTACAGATTGATAATATTTTACAATTACTATTTTTGAGGGTATATATTGAAAATCACCTCTTTTTTTGATGTAACTTGAGCTCGTCTTTGACCACAGGCTCATTTCCAGGCAGCAGTTGGGCCCCTCCACTGCACTGCCTGCATTGTCTATATTTACGTCCCTGATTCTGAGCATATTTGAATATTGCGGGGATGTGCTCCCCCAGTATAACTGCCTAATTCAACATATTCTCTCTCTGACTTTGTCACATATTGACATTTTGGTCATGGACTTTCCACGTCCACCTACGATGTGCGACGTACCCTGGGTGTGTTGGTTGTTGACGTTCTGGGACATCGTGTCAAGCTCTGCCTGTTACATTCATTGTCTTCTTTCAAAATAAACTTCTGTTTTCACAGAAAATATAATGTTTTCATACAGTCTCTTTCAAAATAAATGCACTACGTCGGTTGACTTTTTTCCCCCCTCCAACCACTCACGCAGGTGGTTGGGTTTAGTTAAAAAGAACAGGGTTTGGCTTTATAATCTTACAGGACACAAACACCACTCTCCCGGGTGAAAATCTGTGTGTTTGACAAATAAAGGCCCGTCTCAATTAGAGGCCTGGTCTGGTTATAGAAGTTCTTCGGATGTATAAAACCAGGTTGTTGGCTGCCTTACATTATGTGTCCATTCCTCGATTATCCTGTATTCATATTCCTTTAGTCTGTAAGGGTCCTTACATCAATTTTAATTTTAAAACAAGAAATATTCATACTGGTAAACAAATTAACAATTTGACTGTATTTCCTGATCTTTGCTGATCATTTGTATGAAATGAGTTAAAGACCTGTCCCAAAAGCAAATAATAGCCCAGGCTATTAATTGAAGTTTTTTCTGTCATATAATATTAAGTCATTCATTAGGCCTATGTGTTCATATAGCTTTCAGTTATGCTGTTGTTGTTGCCAAATATATTAATAATGAATTTAAAATGTTTATAGCTGCTGACGTCTGCATTATAGTTTGTTATAGAGCATTTATTATAATATTTAAATGTGCTTTTAAAATGGGGTTTAAATAAATTGTCACCAAAAACTTTTTTTTTTTTTTTTTTAATTTATTTATTTTTTATTCCTTATTTCATTTTATTTTATAATTGTTGTTTGTTGTATTTAAAGATCGTTGGTGTTGCCAATGTCGTTTTCTGGATCTGGGATATTGCTTTCATGGGCAGAGAATAAAATCCCTAAAATATATAATTATGACTTATTTATAAATAAGAATATGTCACTGTTATGTAACCTGCACTGATCTATTTTGGTTGAATACATCTGTGATTTTTCAGAGCATATTTCCCTCCTAATAGCACTTTATTATTGTCCCATGGAGAGACGTAACATCATGACGCAAAGCAGGCCTGAAAAAGCCAAACGCACGTGCACCGCTTGCGCAACTCATCTCCATGAACCCTCAGATGACAGGCTATATAAACCTGTCCCCTCACACACCGTCCCCGTGTGTGTCACTCACTCCTCCAGCAGCCGGAGACATGAAGACGGAGAGCGGGGCGCAGACGGCGCCGTTCAGCGGGAGGAAGCAGAGTCTGATCGAGGATGCTCGCAGGGAGCGCAGCAGCTCCGCGGGCTCTCCGGGGCCCCCGGGGCCCTCCAGGTACGGAGACAGCTTCGTGTTCGAGGAGAAGGACGGCAGGGTGACTCTGAACGTCCTGTTCACACTCAGCAATGAGAAAAACGCAGGTTTCTTCAAAACCGGAAAAATATTCGAGGTAAGAATTAAATTCAGATCATTTATTACATTGTAATAACACCATTGTTGTAGGCTGCATGATATTACAGTATTAGCTACATTGATGATGTCATGTTTAATTGGCATTTTCTGCTGTAGCTGGTGACAATCATTGATTAATCTGTTAATTCATTTGCTGATTAATCATCAATCTTTGGTCTATAAAAGAAAAATAGAAACAAAAAAATAAAGTCTACTGTAAGACAACAAAATGGCACATCTTAGAGGCTGGAATAATCAAACAGTTGGCTTTATTTATCTTATTTTATTTTATCTTATTATTTATTTCATTTCATTTTTGGATGAATACCTGTTGATTTCAATTTCTATAAATTATCAACTGACTAATTGATGTGGTCCCAATTTTAGGGAGTGAAAAACAAATATTTTAAATGGTAATTACATGATGTATGCAGGTTTGTGATCTGAAATATATCCAGTAACTATAGCTATCATAACAGTTTTAATTAGTTTGTTTAATTATGTTTAATTCTATATTAATTCAACACACAATGGACATGACTGTACATGTTTATTATGTCTACTCTAATTCTATTATTGTTATATTCTACATATTGCAGTTACATTTTTAAACACGGCAGCATAATGCACATTTTGTTTTTATTTTAATGCACATTTCATTTTTATTTTATTTTATTTATTGCTTTATATTTAAACATTTTAATGTCTTTTTTTTTTATCCTTTACATCTCTATAAATAAAGATTATTATTATACTAGTACAAATATTGTACTTGGTTCATATTTGATGATGTGAAGAAAGATTTCACTGCATCAACATACTAAAATAAAATTGATTTTTATTCATTATTAAGACCTTTTCATAAATTTGAGGAAAAAAATCTACAAAAAAAACAGGCCCTAAAATGCATTAAATGTTTTTTGTTTGTGTTCCGTTTGTCTTCGTCCTAAAAGATCTGCAGCTTAATTAATGTGTGGTTCCAAATTTGTGTTTTGAATTTGGGATTTGACTAGAAGAACGGGCAAAAAAAGTGCTTGAAATACATCACCGGAGGCTTTAACTTCCACAAATCTACACTAATGAACGTCTGTGTGATGAGTGACAAGATATTACTGGGTCAGCTGTTATTAAATCAAAGCAGAGTGGACATTGTGGCTCCTTGGAAGCTCCTGGACCTCAATATTTCTTCAGCGTGATGAGGCCATTTTAGGATGCAGCTGAGGAGAGTGTCTTCAGGGTCAAAGCTTTGATTTGGAAGAATAATTCTGGTCTCTGTGGATAATTTTTGACCAACCTTTGCTTTTCTCTCTCCGTCCCTCACAGACGTTTGAAGCCAAACTTCTCCACATCGAAAGCCGCCCAGGGAGGAAGTCAAAGAACAGCACGACAGACCTGGAGTTCTTCATGAAGTGTGAAGTTCACAGCTCTGACCTGGACGTGTTCATCAACTCCCTGAAGAGAGTGGTTGACGACGTTCGCTCCATACCAGAGGAAAAAGGTACCTGATCTTATTATTCATGGCTTTTCCTTAGACCATGTGAGGACATCATATGCAGTTTAACATGCCTTATTAAATCAGTTAATTCTCATTTTAGGGTTTTAATCACATGATAAAAAGGGCAACAACAAAAGCACTGATTAATTATTTTCCTCCCGTCAGTTCCCTGGTTCCCCCGACAGATAAAAGACCTCGACAGATGCAACATGTTAATAACCAAATTTGATCCGGACATGGACCAGGACCATCCAGTGAGTGCTCGCACATCTGCTGCACACTTTAAAATCACATCAATCACACAGAATAAAGCTTAGTTATACTGACGTTACATGTTTGTCTGCAGGGATACAGTGATCCAGAGTACAGAAAAAGAAGAGCCTTCATCTCTGAGCTCGCCTTCAGATACAAACAGTGAGTCAGATATTCACTCGTCATCATTAAACACCAAGTATCACTCAAATATTATCTCATATATGAATATTCTGTGTCACAGGGGAGACCCGCTGCCCACTGTGGAGTACACAGCAGAGGAAGTGTCCACATGGTGAGGATGAGCTGCACAGTCCTGCGTGTTATAAATGCGGATGCACAGTGGAGGATGGTTAAAGTGCAATGATGTGTTGTTGTGTTATTAACAGGAGGGAGGTTTACAGGCAGCTGCGGAGTATTTACCCTCGTCTGGCCTGCAGGCAGTTCCTCGACGGGCTGCAGCAGCTGGAGAGGGAGTGTGGCTACGGAGAGGACCGCATCCCTCAGCTCAGAGAGGTCTCCGCCTTCCTGAAAGGTGACACAACATATCTTATAATTATGAGAGCTTTCTGGTCTTCAAAGATACCATAGACTGAAAAAAAGTACAATAAATGAATGTTCGTGGTCTTTTGTGTTTTAAAAGAGACAGTTTAAGCAGAATTACGGGAGGTTTTGGTCTTTGACATTGAGCAGTGAAAAGGTGAAATCAAGGGCCTCAAAGTCAACTGTTTCATCCTCCAATGAAAAAGAATTAACTTTTCTACCGCTAATGAAAGTGTCAGCCTTCACTGTTGAATTTACACCACGTTGCTGTGGGGCTGTGTGTTGGCAAGAATCTGGCGATACGATATGTATCACGATACAGGGGTTACGATACAAAATATTGCGATATATCAGCCCGTTCGCATTCTGAAGTCGTCAAATACCCCTGTTTTGTCAGTGATTTCGGTGACAGACAATGACGCCAAAGGCCACCTTTTGCGGCGGTATGACACACTACTGGATGCCGTCAGTTTGAACGCTGATGGTGACAACATAATATAAGGACCTGGAAAATCCATTTTCTGGGTCAAACAAATTGTGGACTTTCACCCGCGACTCTGGTGTCTGCTACCCATATGACTGCAGAGCCAAAGCATGATGTTTTTGTTTTTCTTTTCTAAACCTAATTGTTTGCATTTGTTGACATGCTGGTGTTGGTTGCAGCGTCCCAGAACATCAGCAGCACAGGCAGGAGGATACCTAGCACGTGATATGTAGATATGAAAGTCCACCGCCAAAGCATATATTGCGGTTTATTTAATTGTAATGGTAGGAAATCTGTCATAAAGAACATGCCATCATATGCATACAATCTGAGTAAATGTTAATGCAGTCAGAGCAGTAGGATCTGTATTTATCGCAGCCCCTGCTTTTCACGCGGACGCCATTTAACACGCACCACCCATGAGATCTGCATGAACTGAGACAGATAAGACAGAGACAAAACATTAAAACGAAGAAAGGGATGGAGGGAAATTTTGAAAGAGAAATGTAGACCACCAATGGCCAAAAAAATCAATATAACGCTGAGGTTATATTCAATATACTGCTCTTATATTTTCATGCATCTACCAGCTTTACCTCCTTTGTGTTTGACAGCGTCTCTCTCCTTCTTTTAGAGAAAACTGGTTTCCAGTTGCGACCAGTCGCCGGCCTGCTGTCGGCCAGAGACTTCCTCAGCAGTTTGGCCTTCAGGGTGTTTCAGTGCACACAGTACATCCGGCACTCCTCTGCACCCATGCACTCCCCTGAGCCGTGAGTCAACGCTTTCTGGGACCTACTTTATCTGTTGATGTATTCAGCTGCTTCTTCTATCGCTGACTCTGTTCCATCTGCTCTGACAGGGACTGCTGCCATGAACTGCTCGGACATATTCCCATGCTGGCAGATAAAGAGTTCGCCCAGTTTTCACAGGTAACTGCTGTGCCGTGTCTTCTTTGATATGACATAATCAGAGTGTAATCTAGTAGGGCTGCAATATATATATACATATATAAGTTGTGGTGATATTTAGTGGTCAAATTACTCTAATTATGTAAGATATTCCAACTTATTTATTTGAATTCCACATGCTAAAACATGTGACAAACGTAATTTTTTTATGCTGAAAAACTTCTTTGTTTTAAGTGTTACCCACTAACCCATGAATCATTTGTTGGAGTGTGGTTCGGCTTTGGGAAAAAAACTAATTATCATGTTTAGAAAAAAGATCATCTTTAAGGTTAAAATAAATTCTTTTGTCACGTAATGTAATGAAACGTGACCTAAATAAATGTGACAACATCAGAGTCCATGTGTATTTGTCCCTCCTCCAGTAAAACATGAAAGTGGCAGAGGACCTTTACCTTTAAATTAAAAGGTACCGCCACCTTTAATTGATGCAGAAAAGGCACAAAATTGAGCATAAACGTTCACAAAAATGCAGGAAATTAATTGTTTGACGCTCAGACTTTGCTGAGGGTGGACCCCTAACCTTCCTGTTTCATATGTGTCCCCTCCAATATTGAAACTAAACCTACACCCTCAAGAAAATTGCATAATGTTACGTTAAAACAACGCAGACTTTTGGTTTCTCACAGAACACAAACTGCTGTCTTATGGATGAAAGTCCTGTTTTTGTTTGACCAATCCACCTCCCCTCCCTCCTACCCTGCGCTCTTTAACTACACTTAACTCTTAGCGTCATGTATTCCCGTAGATGGGTTTACATAACAGTTGACAGTGTGGTGCTTCTCATAAGGACGCCGAAAGGAGACTTTAGCGTTGATACAACATACTAAGGGGCGTGACAAAGTGTTAGTCTTTATGGCATTACATTATGGCATATCGCATGTTTTCCTCATACTGGGCAGCTCTATCATGTAGTTGTTTCACCTTGAATACTAATCAGTTTGAACCATTTCAGGAGATTGGACTGGCCTCACTTGGAGCTTCAGATGAAGACATCGAGAAACTGTCAACGGTAAGTTTCAATTAAGATTTTAAACCTTAAATGACACTTTAAAGGGACTTGAAGTGGATGCAATGAGAATCAGATATGGTGTATATATCAAGGCTACTTCCTTGTATGTGGAAAAACTACTTAGCAACAAACCTGCCTCTGATTCATTGTCATGTCAAATGTTGAAAGAGCAGCCACAGGTGTGGATTTCAGGGGGAGCACAAGGGACACGTCCCCATTTTTATTTAGAACATGAAAGTAGCGGAGGACTTTTATTGTGACATAATTAAAGACATGATGCAGAAAAGGCACAAATAGTCAAACTGGAAAGACTCAGGTGCATGATGAAGGGCTTCCTGAGGACATTTTGCATGATGTGTGATCCTTTTTTCGAATATGTACAAGAGCTGGACTATTTTTTTTTTAATCATCATACACGCATTTACACATATTTTAATTTCATTGCTGTTGTTTTGTTCTTCGTCTTGTTCTGGGTAATGATTTGCAGTATTTGTCTTCTCTCTGTCTTGTATTGTTCTTATTTTACTCGCTACTTATTTTGTTGCTGTGTCACCATTGGATTGACCAAATATTACTGTGCTTTCTATCTGCTTTATTTGAGAAACTCCAATAAACAGATTGTGGGGAAATAATAGAGCATAAAAATTCACCAGAGTGCAGGAAATTAAGTTTATGATGCTCAAATCGTTCTGGTGGAAGGCCCCCAAACTCCCTCGTTGCAATATCTGAGGGAAAACCCGGACTGGCTTCACCTTGTGCTTTTAATGGATCTCCACTGCCATCTAGTGGCTTCCATGAATAACTGTACATTATATTGCACTTTCTCCTACATCAAAATCTTCATCTGCCTCTTTCATTGCTTCCTCTACAGTTATACTGGTTCACTGTGGAGTTCGGCCTCTGCAAGCAGAACGGCACAGTAAAAGCTTACGGCGCCGGCCTCCTGTCATCTTACGGAGAGCTTGTTGTGAGTGTGCTCTCTGATGTTTACACACAAATATTTGTCAGCAAGTTAATCTTTATTCAGAGTATCGACAGTCTTTGACCTTTGACCTGTCCCTTCCAGTATGCTCTGTCCAATGAGCCAGAATACAGGCCGTTTAACCCCGAGGAGACGGCGGTGCAGCCGTACCAGGACCAGACCTACCAGCCTGTTTACTTTGTGTCTGAGAGCTTTGAGGATGCAAAGACGAAGCTGAGGTAATCACCGATTACTTTATGATGACGGCATCACTGTTGTAGGGTGGAAACACACAAACTGTGTTTATTCAGCTGGATTTTGACATTAAAGCTGATCCTTCAACTACTGTCTACCCTTCAAATAAAGGAAAACGTATTTTAATTTGATGTGGCTTGTTCAAAGCATGGCACATAAAGTTTTGGAATAGTTTCTGGAAGATATCAGCCACAGAGATGGACTATAGTGGAACTAGATGGCACTCAGCTTCTGCTGCTTCATAGTACTGGTGGTCAAAACCTTTAATAGGTTTAGAAACACCCCAGAAAGAGACTTATGTTCTTTTCCTAATCAGCATCCACTAATAATCTGCCATATGCATTCATTCACATCCACAGGAGATACTCTGCAACCATCAAGCGTCCCTTCACAGTCCGCTACGACCCCTTTACCTGCAGCATGGAGGTTCTGGATCAGCCCGGCAAGATCCAAAACGCCCTGAGCCAAATGAGAGAAGACCTGAAGACCCTTCACAGCGCTTTGGAGAAGTTCAGCTCGTCTTAAGACCAGGAGCAGACGCTCTGCAGAGAGAAGGAAGTCATACAGAAAGAGAAGAGGACATTTGGCCTGTATAAACACTGTATATGAGATCTACTGTTTGAACAACACATACAGAACATCATAATGTAGTCGAGTTTGTGACGTTCCACATGGCCACTTGTGTGTGTATAATGTATCATGTAAAAAGAAATAAATGTTTATTTTCCTGAAGAAGTCTCAAAACTTTAATGTTTTATTTTCCTGAGAGACAAAAAAGAAGTAGTTGGATCCTTTACTGAAGTAAAAGTTAAGGAAATCAGAGACGTGGAATCAAGTCACATGACTTGGACTCCAGTCAAACTTAAGTCACAAATGTGATGACTTTAGACTTGCAACTTTACTTGGACTTGAGCATTCTGACTTGGAAATGCGAGAGGTGGGACCAAGTCATTGTTCTGCATGTCACAAGTGAGTCTCAAGTCTTTGCACTCAAGTCTTAAGTCAAGACTGACAGGTCCCAAGTACTAAATTTTGAGCTAAATTGGCTTAGAGACGGGTATGGGGCATTTTCAAGTCAAAAGGCTCAAGTCCAAGTGCAACGTTGAATCATGGGCATTTAAGTCGAGCTGCAAGTCATTTTGGATTTTGTCAAGTTTAGTTGAACATTATCAAATTTGTGCCTCCAGTCAACACCTCTGATTCTCACAGAGTGATATAAGTACTCAGAGATGTGGGGACCAAGTCATTATTATGCCAAGTGGCCAAGTCAATTTTATGGCGGCCACCGCAGTTCACCGCCCCTCTGCAACAAGAGCATCAGAAAAACACAATTTAGCAAATGTTAGCAGCAGCTTAGCTTAGCCAAAACACACAGAAACACTGACTTGTAATGTAAAACTGCTTTATTCAGTGTTCTTACTGGTTTAAATCCCAAGGTCTGTTAGTTTTGTACAGGAAGAGACCTCTGCAGATAATTCAGCTCCGGGCAGAAACCTTCTGAACGTCTGGATCTTAAGTTACCAGAGAAATTAGCTGAGCAAACGTTAGCGGCAGCTCAGCTCCAGCACCTGCTTTGCCAATCAGCATCGGAGAAACACAGATTTGTAACGTGAAACAGCTTTATTCAGCATTTTTACTGGTTTAAATCACCTGGTCTGTTTGTTTTTGAGAGGAGGAGACTTTTGCAGATAATTCGGCTCCAGGTAAAAACCTCCTGAATGTCTGGATCTCAAGTTATTAGAGAGAAAAGGTGAGCACACATTAGCAGGTGCTGGGCTAGCATCCCTCGAGTGACGAGCCAAACAGCTTCGCAGAAACAGATTTTCAACGTGACACTGCTTCACACAGCGTTTTTAGCGGTTTAAATCCGTTAGTCTTGGAGAGGAGGAGAACTCTGCAGACAACTCAGTGTCCAGTAAAGACCTCTAGGACGTTTGGATCTTAAGTTATTAGAGGAAAATGGTGAACGTCAGTGGACCATCTCCGAGATACCAAACAGTGTCGGAAAAAACACTGATTTGCAACGTGAAACTGCTTCGCTCTGTGTTTTTACTTGTTTAAATCACCTGATCAGCTTGTTTTGGAGAGAAGGAGAGCTCCGTGGACAATTCGGCTCCTGATAGAAACCTCCTGAACACTGAATGAATTCTAACTGGGAGAAGTTTCAGCTGCAATCTACAATCCTCACTGCTTAATATTACACACTGCTCCTTTAGGCTGTCAGATGCATGTAGTGGCTTGTCTCTGAGATGTCATGAAGTACAAGCATAAAGCTGCATAAAACGGAAATACTGAAGTACACGTGCTGTGAATTTGTATTTAAGCACTACTGGAGTAAATCTACATGCCACCAGTGAAGACAGAGAAGGTGCTGAGGAGAGAAGTGTTGTTGTTCAGTGTTTGCCAGCAGGAGGAATCGGAGACAGAGTGAACCACTACAATACAGAGCATGTAGGGCCATTTTCTAGCTTTTAATTCCAAACCAAGTATTTCCATTTGGAAAATTCTTGGAACCCATTTATCTTCATGTGTTATTAAGCAAAGGGAAGGAGCTAATTATGAATGATTTAAGTATCATGTTCCCTCTGCTGGTCAAGGCCAGAGCCAGCACTGAGGCCCAGCACATCAGTAGGGCCAGGTCACCGGGACCTCACAGTCAACCACAGCACGGTCCGCAGGGCTGCACTGCTGACAGATGCTCTTCTCTCTTTATTTCTCTTTCTCGGTGCAACTGCAGAATTTGGCCTTCGGGGTTTTTTGACGGACGTCCAGCGTTTTGATCTCCACACAGGCGACAATGCATATCAGAGCTGCGCACGTCAAAGCTTTCCCCCTCGGATAAAAAAAGAGAGTAGACAAATCATATCCATCTGCAGGACTCGTAAAGCATCACCACCATCAACACGGTGGCTGGCAAACCATCCCTTCGGCCACCTTGTGTTGGGAAGCGTTCCCTTCCCATAATTCCACTGTACAGTAAATCAAGCCCTGCTCCGGCCTCCCTACGAAACCCTGTGTTTGTGGAGTAGAAAAAAATTGTGTGTGAAGAGAAAGAGAGGAGGGGGGGGCAGGGAGGATAAAGCAAGTGGAGGGAAACAGTGATCTACTGCTTGACAAGTGTGCAGGGACACACACACACACACACACACACACACACACACACACACACACACACACACTCACACACACAAGCAAACACTTTATAATTTCTTGTATCTCATTCTACATCCAGCACTCTCAAATCCACAAATCCCCACGATACCAACGCCAGGACCCGAATCTGCTGAGCGCTAAACAAAAAGCAGGTTGCCGGGGCAACGGGGTGACCTGTAAGGGATCCAGCTAGATTCTTAGAGTACACAGAGTACTCGCCGCAAATCCCAAACGCTGTATCATCCTGACTCCAACCATAAGTGTTTCCTTTATTGATGTCAGGGCCATCCCATCCCTGTGCTGGCTGGGTTGCCTCCTCCGGGCTGGAAGCAGGGTCATGAGGTTCACTGTGTCCTCAGGCCTGAGAACTCAAAGAGAAAGATACTCCGTGAGATGTGAGCGAATCCAGTGATTTAAAGCCTGATAAAGAACTAATAGCTTTGTTAATAGTCAACAAATCATTTACCGGTGCTTCATAGATCAGTGATCGGCCATTAACGGGAAACATGGTTTAACGATTTGGGAAATAAAAAGTGTTTGGACTCAGGAACAGAAACAGTTAGCCCAGCCTGGTCCAAACTGAAAAAACTGCCTTCCAATACCTCTAAAGCTGACTGATAAACAAGTCATACCTCTTTTGTTCGATTGTATAGTAAGTCTGATGGTTGGAGCCTCTCAATCAAAACAATAACAAAAGACATTGCAATCAGTTTCTCCTGATTAGCATTCATCGTCCGAGGCTTTTACGACCAGGAGCCAAATTATCCATAGAGGTCACTTCCTCTCCAAAACAAATGGACCAATTTATTAAAAACACCAAACAAAGCAGTTTCATGTTGAAAATCACTGTTTCTCTGATGCTGTTCGGCTCGTCGCTCAAGGGATGCTAGCCCAGCACCTGTTCATACATGCTCACATTTTTCCTCTGATTACTTAAGATCCAGACGTTCAGAAGGTTTTTACCCGAAGCCGAATTATCCATAGAGGGCTCATCCCCTCCAAAACAAACAGATCTGGTGAATTAAACCAGTAAAAATGCTGAATAAAGCAGTTTTATGTTGCAAATCAGTGTTTCTCCGATGCTGTTTGGCAAAGCAGGGCCTGGAGCTGAGCTGCTGCTAACATTTGCTTAGCTTGTTTGTCTGATCGTTTAAGATCCAGATGTCCATCGACTAAAATCCTTTATCCAGTTAAAACATATAGATGAAAATGAAAGCTCCTGTAGGAGGGTAAAGTTCTTAATCTTACCAAGGGAAAGGAATGATAGAGGCTTATGTCCCACGGAGGTCAAAGAAGAATGACCTCTGAAGAGATTTTCAACTGGAAGCACCCGGAGCGGCCGCTCAAAAAGTCAGACCGCTTTGAAAAGGACGCTTGATGCAACGCTTTTCTTGAGGACTGGGTATCAGCACTCCATTCCTTTGAGGTGCTGACCGAAATAACCTGGGACCAAGTAGTAACAAAGCTTTTCCATTCAAATGACACCTGCATTCGATCACTTTTGTACCCAGATCTAGGAAAAAAAGGCTACTGGTGCAATGTTTGATTGGCCCACTTCCGCAGCAGCTACACCCAAATGTTTCTCACTTTCTAGCCGTGTTGCAGTCAAGATCACCCAAACCAAGACCAAGTTATGATCAAGACCTGAGTGTATCAAGGTCGAGACAAAACCAAGACTTTGAGGGGTTGGGACCAAGTCAAGACCAAGACCAAGGCATGGCGAGACAGAGTCAAGGCTTGACCAGTGCGAGTCCCATATTGCATGACACATGATAAACTGTGGCACATGCAAACCATAAGCAATCCTCAAATTGATCTGAAAGAACCAGATTCCCATAAAATGACCAACAGAAAACAACTGAAGATTTCTCACCATTCACCTCTTTTATTGCCATACTCTACTGTATATATGTGTGTGTATGTATCCGTATATTATGAGAAACGTCTCGATAAAATAATCAAAAAGCATTGCAGAGATGAATTTTATCCCTGGAAATTCTACTTTGTTTTCTATGAGTGAGCAAATACAAACACTAAGGAGATGAAATCAACTTAACCATCTTTATCCAAAAATCCTTCTTGGCAATTTAGCGAAATCCCCGCAGTTGTGGTTGTGACCAATCATGAAATAAAACAGAGACAAGAACAGGCACAAAATGTGGTCGGGTCCAAGATGAGACTGAGCCCTTCAAAAAGTGGTCTCCCAAAAGCCAAGACCAATCTCGAGTACTACAACACTGCTTTCTAGTAAACCACCAGCAAAAGTTAAGAGGTCATCTATACTTTTAATGTTCATTCATTCAATTTCCATAACCGCTTATCCTGTTATGGGTCACGGGGCTACTGGAGCCGATCCCAGCTGACATAAGGAGAGAGGTGGGGGACGCCCTGGACAGGTTGCCAGACTATCACAGGGCTGACACTTAGAGACAGACAACCATTCACACTCACATTCACACCCGCGGACAATTTAGAGTCACCAGTTAACCCGCATGTCTTTGGACTGTGGGAGGAAGCTGGAGCACCCGGAAAAAACCCATGCAAACTCCACACAAACGAGCTCCCCCCACCCTGGAACCACGAACCCTCTTGCTGTGAGGCGACAATGCTAATCACTGCGCCACTGTTAATGTTAATAAACAAAAACAAAAAGAGCTCTAATAATTTATCAAGTTTGGTTGAGATGCTCTGGAGAACTTTAAACAGGAAGTAAGTGATCAAAAATGGTCCAAAGGAGGTCAAGTTGGAGGAGAGGGAACACTTGCAACCATTTTTCTTTCTTACTGACTTATGTCTGGATTATAAAGTGCTTCATTAGTTATTATCAAAGCCACTGGTTAAACTTCTGCCTTATTAGAAAGTGATACAGACGAATCCTCATCCCCCGGCTGTCACACACTTTGTGGTAGCAACAGTTTAGATGATCAACAAAACACTCAAAAGAAGTGATGGAGCATTTTTCGGCTGACTCTCTTCTACTCATCAAGACCAACAAAATCGTTTCATTCTGGGAAAAGCATTGCACAACAAACCAGCCGTGAGATTAAATCAAACACCGGCCTCAAAGAGCTCTAATCTCTTTCTTTGTTTCCCTTCATATCATGCTCCTCATTATTTTTATTTGCTCTCTTCTTTGTTGAGCCCGGGCTTAATGTTGGCACGGCCGCAGAAGAATTATCTGAGGGGGGAGATTAGGAGAAAGTTGGTGAGGATTTTAAGGCGGTCTGATCTCTCTTTCATCCATTTCACAGTTTGTTATTAGTCCACACACACCACAAGAGATCAAAACTGTTTGCGAGGCACAATAGCTTCATTCAGGTAACATCAAATGGAGGCCCGGGGCAGTGACATCTGAGGACGTGCTTCCAGGAAAGAGGTGAGTTTGTAAGATCTCCAAGATGGATCATATGTTGCAGAAATCAGCTCACAGACAAGAGCTCAATCTGGATGCTGTTCTGCTCATCGGCCATCAGATGGTGTCCTTGAGTCACTGGGATTTGTGAAACCACTGAGATTCATGACTCATGTTTCAGAGGAAAGTGGCTCAGTTAGCGATTCCAGTGCCCTCTAAGGGAGCTTTTATACTCTTTGGAAACCGTTCAGAGTGTCCGCAGATGAAAATGGCAGCTTCTTTGCATCTGACGTTGACATCTCCCGTGTTATACGCAGCTGCTCCGGCACCACTTGCACCTAACGCACAGCAAACGTAGAGAGCGGAGACCACATTGGACTTGTTCAAACAAAAGCGTGGAGCAGGAGAGCAGTAGCATGTTATGCTTTGTGGATGGCGGTTAACGCGTTCTGTCCAAGAAATATACGAGGTTGACGAACTGGTTTGAAAGAGTGGAGGTCTCCGAGGCCTCTGCTTGTCGTGCAGAGGCGTTGCTGTACAATACACGCTAGTGTTCCAGCTGACATATACATTAATAAAGTACAATAAATTGCTCTGTTGGACATCCCAGAATGAATGCACATTTCTCCAACACTGCACCCTTGAAGATTAAGTACATCTGTGGAAACAAGTGATCAGCTGTCACCTAGAATGATTCATGATCAAGTTAATTAAATGAGTGCCCTCTGCAGCTTAGCAGGCATTCGACTGCCTTGAAAGTGGAGATGGTGGTTTCTCACACATGGCATTCCTGTGACAGGACAATGAGTCCTTGTTTCACCGGGGGGAATTACAAGTTCCTGCCAAATGATCCCTTGTCTTCCATGTTTGGTCTGTGGAGCATTGATAATTATACGCCAAGGTAAGATGATGCGCAGCTCTTCCTCTCCCTGCATCCTCATGAACTGCTCACTTTGCATGCCAAAGAGTTGGGGATGACCTGAAATGGCTCTCATGCTTCCCAAAGTTCTTCCTATGATTACACTTACAACCCCGGCCTCCCCTGCAGGGTTTGTCCAACAGCTGGAGCGCGGCCAGACCTCCAGCCTAACCTTCCTGTGGATGTTCTGTACTCCACAGCAGGTGGAGCAGCCTATATGAAGATATATTACAGATATTATTCTGAGAGAGAACACCTGTAGTACGATGTTCGTGTTGACTGGTGAAGTGGAGAGTTGGCACAGATGCGTCGATGCATTCCTTTGAAGCACAGCTTTCTTGGCAGGACATAACAGACAGCTGATGTAACTTACTCTTAAGAGAAAAGAAAAACGAGCTCTTCGCAGAGACCCGACCAGCCCGCTGTTTATCTGTAGCTGACCTGAAGGGGTTGTCAGAAATAAAAAAGAACAAAGCTCGAAGATGAAGCCAACTTCCATCAAACTCCATACCTACTCAGCAGATACTCAGAAAAATATTTATTTTATTTGACATTTACTAGAATAGAAACACTGAGTTGGACTTAAGTTATCCACTATGAAAGGTGCTGTACAGATGTCTACATTTCAGTCATCCAAAAGCAAAGTTTCCTGTCAGCGCCGATCACACAGAGTGGGAGCGTCCGGTGCCAGCTCAGGCCCGATCCTACTGTTGCCGACCCGATCGTCACCGGCTGTAACGACATCAGTATGTAACATGAGACTGAAGCTGTGGAGAACATTAACAACAGAAAGATCCGGACTGTTAAAAACATCTCACTTACCTGTGGGTGGCCAAGATGGTGGATGAGTAACTGACTGCATATCTTTCCTGGACATCCAGTGGTGGCGAAGAGGTTTTCATTGGCTCGAGACCACCTAAAGGAGAAGAGCATCTCTTTATATGTCATCATTAAAAACAGCTGGAAATCAATACAAGGCCATGTGAAGATGTTTTATCAACACCCACCCAAATCTTGCTGGCTTAAGGGATAGTTTGGATTATGTGAAGTGGGGTTGTATGAAGTACTTATCCATAGTCAGTATATTAACCTACAGTAGATGGCGGTCGACATGCCCCAACTTTGGAGAAGTGACAGGAGCACCTCAACGAGAGCTAAGCAATGTACTGCTGTGGACGGGGGCAACAGTAAACACATTTTAGCCACCTAAAAAATCAATATCAGTACGCTAAATGTAGAATTTTGCCATAGCTTTACCTTGGCCTCAGACAGCCCTTTTCAACTGAAAGACTTATCTATGCTGTCTTCAAAGCCACCAGACTCAAACTAACCAATCCAGGCAGAGGTAGACCAGCAGCTCCGGTGTTCAGCGAGGTAAAATTACTGTTTTTGTCAATGGAGTCTGGCTTTGAAGAGAGCAATGTAACAGCTTCAGGTAACTTGCTGACAGCAAGGCAAAGCTGTGAGAATATTCTCACTATAGCGTACACTTAAATTGATACTGATTTTTTAAGGTGGCTAAAATATGTTTTGCTGGCGCACCTGTCAACAGCAGCACATTGCCTAACTTCCGTGGCGGAACTTCAGTCTTCCTCTTCAAACTGGAGACATACTGACTATTATCTACTGTTGGTAATACACCGACGATGGATAAGTACCTCATACAACCCCACTTCATCAAGTCTGAACTGTCCCTTCAAGCCCCTGATTTGGCAAGTTTGGGATGAAGGTGGACATAATATCCAGGTGAAAATCAGTTACACAATCTTGGTGAAAATTGGTGAAAACAGAACACAAGTTTTGCAACTGCTTCCTTGTATCATTTCTCGTACCTGAATAACCGTGCTTTATCTATGTGGGCTGGTCTTTTTTCCTGTGGGTAACTGCAAACAACACAAACAAAGTTTAAAGCACATCCCACACGTGCCATCGTCCTAAATCAATACATCGTGCAGCATCAACTGTATATTACCCCCACTCCCCTGGTTACCTGGAGCGAGTTATGTCCCAGATGAGCCAGTCGTTGCCCGCCACGGCCCCAACTTTGATTGTGTTCGTGAGGCACCAGTCGGCTGACATGAGTGGTGACTGACCACAGTCCAGTGACAGGATGGCCTGCTTGGCCACCAGGTCATAGAAACGAATAGTTCCCTTCTTCTCTGCCACCATTAACTAGAGAGGACAGACGGGTCATTTAAACCAGTATTTATGTTTCTTCGATGGTGCATCTCCAGCATCCATTTCAGATCTCTTCTGGATTACAGTTACAACATCCTGATTTCCAGGACATGATGGGACATGATGTGTCAATGTAATAGACATAATCACTGAACATTTAGAATTACTGTAGACACTTATCTGTACCTGAGATTTGTACTTCTCACGTATATCTATATACAACTCAACAGGAAGCAACGTTGCTTATTATTTTTGGCATTGTGTAAACATTTTATATCTGACTCTTTCCTACTTTTTAACGCAAAAGCTGCGTAACAATTTCTTCTAAATAAATAAAGTTCTGTCTTATTTTATCTTATATACATGCAGGGTTCGACCTGATGGCCTGTGGCCACAAAAGTCTCTTCTGAGAGTACTGAATTATGGTTGCATGCCTCAGCACACCAGTCAAGTTGCAGTCACAGTTTACATGTCTGTGAAAACATGGATACTTCACACATCTTCCCCCCCAGCAGCTCAGACAATCTATACAATCGGAACAGTTTCAAGGTGGACACCAAAGATGAGAGTCACCAATTCAGTATCTGACTAAATGTCTCCCCTTCTGTTCCTGAGATATGATTTTATCCTATATGACATTTGTGTGAAACTGCCAAATTCTAATCAGTTCATTCTTGAGTTCAAGTGGATGTTTGTGCCAAATTTGAGAAAAGTCCCTCATCACATTCACAAGAATGAGACGGACACAAGGTAAAAGTGACCTTGACCTTTGACCACCAAAATCTAATCACTTAAGGACATCTGTGCCAAATTTAAAAAAAAAAAAAAAAATCCTTTAAGGTGTTCTTGAGATATTGCATTCACCAGAATAAGATGAGTGGATGGACAACCCAAAAACATAATGCCTCTGGCCAAAGCTATCGCAAGCGCGGAGGCATAAAAACATGGGAAAAAGGGTCCAGTGTGAGGGATACTGGAGTTCTCCTTTAATGTCTATATCCTATGCTGTCACTAGCACAAGCCTCTTGTCCATGAGCAGATGCACACTTCCTTCTAGGTCATGATTTCTGGAAGATAGGGTGCTCCAACACTCGGGAACTCGCACCAACACAATCTAGACTGATAAATAGCGCTACAGGTAAGAGGAAAATGTAGTCTTGACTTTGGATTCCTACACCTTGAGGCAAGTTAGATTTAGGATATTTTAATGCCGCATGTAATGAAATTTAAGACCAATTTTTCAACAACTGAAGAAAACAAAACACAAAAAACCCCAAACCTACACCAGTTAGGTTAGATTGGGGACAATTTTGCCCAAATGTTTGTTGTAACCTAAAACACGACTTGGCAATTTTGTGTTTCTAACTCTGCATGTGGCATTTCATTGCCTTGATTCCCACTGCCTTGCCCATTGTGCCTTGCATATAAAATACACAATAGTCTTGTATGCAGGCAATGGCCTTGTAACGGTGTCAGCCATGCAGCAAAATCTTGGTTAAACAGCCAACTTTTGTCGAATTTGCACTTCCCCATGTCGTCCAGGGTACAGTGACGACTAGCTAGCAGAGAGTGGATCCTCTGCTCTGAGCATCTCGACCACAGATGAAATCTGAGGATTGTTGGATCCACTATCTTGATCTGCAAGACGTTAATACGAGAGGCATTCCGTAAATTATTATAAAAAATAAGATGTTGAAAAGGACTCGTAAAAAAGGATTCATAAAGTCCTGTTCCAATGTCTTAGCATTTTTAAGACTTCTGAAAGATTGATTTAAGACAATTTAATACCGATGAAAACTGTATTTTTATATTAACGAATTCACTGCCTTTAAAGACTTTAAGAATCCACAGGAGCCCTGGTTTCACCTCACACCTGACTGTGATTGGCCTACAATGTGCAGTTCCATACAGACATCTCAGAATACGAGCCTGTATCTGAAACAAAGCCCTCCTCACCTTAAAGGCCTCCTCTGGGTGCCAGCACACACTCATCCCAGGAGAGCGGAGTCTGAGAGTAGTGCTTTCATTTCCATCCAGGTCCCACACCCTGTGGAGATAAATCAAGATGAATGAAAATAAAGTTGATGAAAAAGAGCCATTACATGACCCAGTATGCTTTTAGTACATTGGTACCAGCGTTACATTTGCACAACTTAAGTTTTATAGGTATAACTGTTTTATTTTAAACTGAAAGTATAAGAAGCAACCCAAGAAACAGTTCTTGGATTATTGTGAACAAACACTGGACTTTTAATCAGTTCTCATTAGTAATGTTACGGATTGATTCGACTTGATGTGTGAACTGCTCTTGGCCTAAAATCCAAAACGAAATCCACTTAATTAACAACAAAGATGGGGGTTTTAGAGCAGTTCCAAAAATAGCATCGGCGTTTGAGCCACCCTGAGACGCTTACATAATACCTGAGAAGAGTTCACCCTCCCAACGTTTGTTCCTTTGTGGCGTTCGAGCCAAAACAAAATGACTTTGTCCAGGTGGTTTAAATGTAACACACATACAGCCGCCATCCTAACAGTATAAGGTCGCAAGTTTCCTCATTACATAATGCCAAAATATTCTTAGGAAAGGCATTTATCTGTTTCTTCTGACGCTTCCTGACAGAGTTTAAGCCCACGTTTTCAAAACAAGACACGACTATGAGGTTTTAATGGCAGACAGCATGAGCAATGATAGACGACATGTTTTCATCCAAGTGCATGTTTGCTCCTAATTGATCTAACTTCTGCTTGTTGTGCACAAGAGTTGTTCATGGTCTTCGTGCTTTTTCAGGGAAAAGGGCTCTTTTCTCAGATCTGGGCCCTGAGCTGTGAAGACGGACAGACTTTATGCTGAACTCCTCTTCACAGAAAACGCCAGCCTCACATTACATTGAGCTATGATTCAGGGGCAGGAGGGGGATGGGAAGGAGGGGGGCATCACCCTCGCCTGAGTCGGCGTTACGCTCCACTCACATTACAGCAAATGTTTCGCTGTGGGCCCCGCTGCCATTCACTTTCTGTGGAGTGCAGAGAGGGCAGCAGGATGCACGTCAGTTGAGAGCAGCGGAAGAAGTTGAACAGCATCCGACTTTGTGCAAATGAAACAAAAAAACAAAAAAAACCAAAGCTCGTGTGAGGATTATGACCAATCTCCATTTAAATTAGTTGATTCTAAAGCTAATAAGATCTATGATAGAAAAAGCAGCTGAGAAAGACCACGGATGTAATGAATCACTTGGACGGAGAGCACTGCGGGTCTTGAGACCTGGATCTATGGTTAACCACATCTGAACGATCTCTGAACGAGAAGAAAAGGTGGGGAGGGGGGCACAGGGGTGGGGAGGGCTGCAAGTGTTTCTGGGAATATTAAACAAACGCTTGTGAAGCATGGGAAGGCGCTGACTGATGAGGTCATGCAGAAGACATCATCTAATAAAGCCCAAAAAGTACCTCCAAAGACCATCTAAATGTCAAGTGTGTTGTTGGAGAGATTGATGTCCTCAGTGGTGCGGTGTAGGGGAGGATATGCCCCGTCTCAGATGAAGACCTCAGTAAACACTCAACTTTTCCTGCCTCATCTCCCCTGCAGCAGGATAGAGCCCTGTCGAAACTCTGGGCTTCTTTCCTTTGCCCATGTGCAGACTCAGCCAGAGTCTCCACCGTGGAGCATGAGTGAGGCTGAGCAGAAAAAAAAAAGAAAACCCCCCAGACCACACCAGGAAAACAACGACTAAACCCTATTCTTTCAGACCACTAGCCAAGCAGAGCTCAATTGCACGCTACACCACCAACGGCCAAACTGTGGTCAACCACTCTGCCCTTCAAACGGAGAGCACCGGCTCCCCAAAAAAACATAACCTTCGCCAAACGAGGTGAAAGACATGAGACACGAAAACACGCGTGACCGCCTCTGATAAAACACTGTGTAATTGCATAACACTACATCAAGCAATAACACTCCGCTTCCATGTACAACAGAGTTGAAAAGGACACCTGAAGTCCTGTATTGTGTTATCTAAGTGAGAAAACAGCGTGGCCGGAGCGTTACGGTTTGTCAATGTTTCCCATAAGTGGAGGAAACGGGAAATGCCGTTAGCGTTGTGTGATCTGATTTATTGTAGAGAGCAGAATAAATAATTGGAGGTGATTCTCTGGAGGGAGAGAACTGGAAGAGTCAAACAATATAATCCCATCACAGTGCGTTGCTGGGTCGCTCTTTGAGGTGCACAACGTTTGCATCAGCATCTACTTTAACAGGACCTGTTCAACATTTGATTTAGACGGACCGACATGAAACCATTTGACATGTTTATTGGGTTGGCATGTTTTTCCCACACACCTGGTGAGTTCAGGGACCCCTTTATAAAGCCTAGTAAAGATAACTGTATACAAATGTACAAGTTTGGCGTATGGGATAGAACACTGAGTCCCAACCAAGAAAACTTGTACTCCAGGGGTTACCTGTATGGTTGCCAGAGTATACAGCACGTGGAAAGACTGTAGAGTAGCTCAACTACATAAATATATCCATCTTATATGTCTGAAGAAGGAAAGTGAACACATAACACAGGATTACAAATTGGTGTGATGCTAATGTTAATAATATCTGCAATGCAAAGACCAAGTGTTGTGACTGAGAGTGTGCAAAAAACAGTTAGCAAGCAAGCAGAGAACGTGAAATAATAAGCTAAAAGAAATGGATGATTAATATAGATAACCAAAGGTATAAAGCTAAACAACTGAAACAGTTAGCTAAAAGTAAATACATCTGAAACAGACGACCAAAAGTTGGCTTAAAGGTTGAAATAGATAATGTTAGCTCAAAGTGATGGATAAATGCTTGAAATACATAGAAAACAGCAGCAAAATATTTAAAACATAAAGCTAAAAGTAATACAGTGGTTAATAAAAAGCAGTTAAGTAAGATAGATGAAGTAATGGTTGCAATAGATAGCTAAAAGTAGCTTAATGTATTAATAGTTTAAATAGCTAAAAAAAATGCTTGAAAAACATAGAAAATAATAGTTTAAACAAAATAGTTGACAGTTAAAATCAATTGATGAATGCTTGAATTACGTGGAAAATAATAGTGAAAACCAGGGCTTGACGCTAACTTTTTTCCCAAGGAGCGCATGTGCTCCTGAGTTGAAAAAGTAAGGAGTGCACAAAGAACTTTAGGGGCACAATGTAAAGTGATCAAATAATGTGTTTTCCATAATAAACGTGATGCAAATATACATTTACAAGCAAAATTATTTAATGAATTTGTATACAAAATGTACATAAAGGTAAAATCATCAAGTTTTGAAAAAGTATTGCAATTTAATTTTGTCTTTAATGTTATTATCTTATATATAGATTATCTTTGCAATATGATTATCTTATATAATGTTATTACTATCCTAAAACATTCTGCAGGTCCTCTGAAACTCTGCAGGACTTATTTCCACCCTGCCCAGCAGTGGTACCGGGGCGAATGGTCCCTAACTGCGGGGAGAACAGAGCAGGCTTCCCCAGAGGTCCGCCGTTTTCCCGGTCCGTCTCCTCCTCCACACTTTGAGTTATCTCCACGCTGCCGACAGTGGGACTTATATTCATTGTGCCGACAGTGGCTTGGAAAACCGCCCATAACCGTGTCACACGGGGGAAGAGGGAGGGCGGCTGGACTTCCTCCAACATTTGCGGTTAGATTATCATATTTTTTTATTGACAAAAATATAGGCTGCTTCAGCTGTTTTTTTTTAATGCGCACATGTGCCCCTAAATATTTTTTACAGTTCGCACACACCTATTGTTAGTCGCAAATGTGAGTGAAACGCTCGCACTATCGAGCCCTGATGAAAACAACCTAAACAGATAGCATTATATAATCAGCCATTGCTTTAGCTAACTAAAAATAGTAATTTAATGGCTGAAACAGAGAGTTAAAAACAGATAAGCTAACAGTAACGGCTAAATGGTTGAAGTAGCTAAAAGTGACGGATGAATAGTGGAATGGCTAAAATTGACTAAGAAATGCAGAAAATAAAAGCAAAACAGTTTGAACTTAAAGCTAAAAGTAATGGCTGAAATACACAATGCTAGCTAAACGTAATAGCTTAACGGCTGAAATGATAGCTAACAGTAATAGCTAAAGATAACGCTGAAATAGCTAAAAGTAATTGATAAATAATTGCTAAAAGTATATGGCTCATTTGAAACAGACAACGTTAGCTATAATTAATGGATATATAGCTGACACAGATGGCTAAAAGTCATTTATAAATACTTGAAATGCATAATAAATAATAGTAAAACAGTTTAAAAGATAGCTAAAATGGCTGAAGATAATGCTAGCTAAACGTAATGGCTAAACAGCTGAAAAAGATGACGTTAGTTAAAAGTAATGGGTAAATACTTGAAGTAGCTAAAAGTAGTTGATAAATGCTTAAAATACAGAGAAAATTATAGCAAAGCATTTTAAACAAAGAAGTAATGGCGTATGGCTGAAATAGACAGCTAAAAGTAATTGTAATTGAAACAGATAACTTGAAGTAATTGATAAATACTTAAAATTCTGAGAAAATAGTAGCAAAATAATTTAAACACATGGCTAAAAGTAACGGCTAATGGCTGAAATAGATGATGTTAGCTAATAGCTTAACAGTTGAAACATAGCTAAAAGTTATGGAAAATGCTTGACAAAGTTACTATCAATTTACCTAAACACTGAATGTTTAATTCCATTAAAACTTCTGTAAAAATGATTCAACATGAATGAAATAAAAGGTTCAAATCTATTCATAAGAGCATATTGAGAACATGACAGGTGGGTTGATGACTGGGGACTGAGCTGTGAGGGTATGTCAGTCCAAGAACACTTGGGACAGAAGACAGCTTGAAAGCATGTCACGCTGTAATTTGTTTCCCTTACACGACATAAGGGCTTGAGAAAAAAACAAACGGATTATCACTGGGAACAGAACAAAATGCTTTGAATCATATACATAATGCAGCAGCAGCAGGTGTGCGTTTTTCTGAGTTCATCTGCGAACTCGGTCGACCCCAAATCCCCTCAGGATCCTGCAGTGTGCCCTTCACATCTCTAGGTGGCACATTTCCCCACACTTGCCCAGCTCCATCTATACTGATACCATGAGCTGTTTAGACTACATGGACCAAATGTAAACTCCCCAGAGGGAGTGGAGTCTGGTTCCCCACCTAGATGCTGCAGCATCAGGTTGCATGTTGGCAACGGCTGAGTTCCCACAACTGCAGGGGACAGTGATGACAAAGCTAAGCAAACTTATAGTAGAGGCACCGCTGCCAAACCTAACAGAGTGATGGCGAGGTCATGAGCCTATACATGCAGGCAAACACTCCCCTCCCTCCCTTTCTGCAGGACTAGTTTCCTCCTCTCATATCGAGGCTCAGTTTGTGTGGGCTGACTGGAAGGTCCTCTCCTGTTAACTTGATCTATCCCTTGTTCCGCCTCAGTCTTCCTCCCGCGTCCCATATTTTCTCAACATGACAGAATTTAAATCTTTCAGCAGATGGAGCGCACTGCTGTTTTCTCTGGCTGGTCAGCGGAGGCTGGGGAAGAGGAGAGTGGACGGGAGTGGAGGAGACTCAGATGGTCTTATGTGGCAGGACGAGGCACTGAGAAGGACGGTACGATCATCAAGCTGGTGACTGTTAAAATGTCGCCGCTTGATGTGACTACTTGGCTATGGATGCTACCGTCATTTATGATTAGGCGACACCGGCTAATTTTGAATGATTTTAAATTAAAGACTGTGTTTTGCTTTGTTTATTCATTGGGTTTTCCTTTTTTAATGGGCAGCCCTATCTGATTAATGTTTTAGGTTTGTTTTGACTGTTATGATTGGCTCCCTTTCTCTGTTTTACATCATCCTAAACTGAATATTTTGGTTTTGCACTGTTGCTCAGACAGAAGAAGCCACAAGAAGTCATCTCCGTTGACTATGGGAAACTGTGATTCGCATTTTCCACTATTTTCCTACACTGTTCTTTAAAAACGATTAATTGACAAAACAAATCAGCAGGTTAATCGTTATGAAAATACCTGTTAGCTACAGCCCTCGTCTTCACTTGCTTGCAACTTTTGCTTGAAATCTAAAAGTATGAAAACTACTTAAAAAAATTCATATACTTTCTGTGCATTAGCAATAAAAGAGCAGGGGCCCAGTGCTGTAACACAGCTGCAGGAGAACCAGCCTGCCGATGTAGAGAGAGGTTGTCCCTGACATGACCCTGGCTACTGACACACTTTTTCCCTCCTCTAGCGTTAATTGAAAAGGAAAATTTGGGGACCTTGTTATAGGTCCCCCTTAGAGAGGAAAATCTTTCTGCAGCTAATTGGATTTCCATATTTAACCAATTAGCTAGGAAAGCTACAAAGCAGCTCTGTGCTTACGCACAGCCACACCGGTGCATGTTGTGCTTAGCATCATGTTTCACTGTGGAAACACAGTCAGGACTTTCTGCACCATTAACAGAGAACAGAACTGAAAATCAGAAGCTGGAACACACACACACACACACACACACACACACACACACACACACACACAAATGGAAATAAAACGGTTTGGACCTGCAAGTGTGGTCATCACTGACGGAAGCAATTTGTTTCCCTTCTGTGGGCTCGAACACCAAATGGTTAATGAAGCTAGTGTGGCCCTCCATCACCTAGGCAACAGTAGAGAAAAACAACATGTAAACAAAAACAGTTGATCAATAAACTGTTAAACTGGCCTTTCCAGCAAACTTGGGCTCGCTATGCTGGCTGCAGCTCTGCTCTCTGTGTGTACGGCTACATTTCCTGTATCACTAAGTACCAAATGTCAGTGCTAAGTAGAGAAAGTTTGATGCCAACCGACAAGCGCAGTTCTGGCCAATGCGCTCCAGATGTTGCACTACCTTGACTTCATGCCTATCCTGAAGATCAGAAGTCAGCAGGCGTAGCTTTCTGTCAGCTGCAGCGGTGCAAAATCTGCAGAGAGGAAGAGGAAAAGAAAGGGAGGATATAAAACAAAGAGAGAGACATCAAAAAAGAGTCAGACTGTATAGACCCAATGACAGACAACATCTCTTCCTACATGCATGCCTGCAGCTGCCCTAGACTGACACCTCTGGATGAGAGTGTCAGTGTGTGTGGTAGAAACTTGGACAGCGATCAGTAGAAACGCTGCCAGGGAGATTCTAATTGCAAGCTAATATAAACACCGAGAAAAACAAGATTCCTCACGCCATTTACGCATGTCTCTGTGCAAAAACCTGTGCAGAGCCAGGCAGAGGACTTTCCCTCTAATCAGTCGTAGTATACACCAGCGGCTGCAATTATTCACACAATTACACTAACTCACTTATGACAAGAAAAACACACACATATCACCAGAATAAACAGACAGCGGTTCACACATTTTCAGTCGCAGGCACAGATGGATTTGGCATGATGTCACTACAAACACCCTTAACGTGCTTCGGGGTATTACTGCTACAGTAGATTAGATTATATTAGGATAGGCCTTCTAACCCTACAAATTAGTGTTGTACTTTGGAGGAAAGCATGGAAAACATTCTGGCTCTTTTTGCTTTTTTAAATTTAATGTCAAAGCCATTTTCTTTATTGATCTCCAACAATCTTGGGTAACACAATACACGTCACTATTAAAAGGGAAACACCAGTGAATGTCAGCTGTGTTGTTGCAGAGCACTGTGATTATTGTTGTAGCACAAGAGAGAGTCAGGAGTTTATCCCTTTGTCTGTGATATCACCACAAAGTAAACTTCAACAGAAACCCAAAAACACAACATTGATACAAACTCTGTGTGAAACAGAAGAACTCTGGGTAGAGGAACTAACTTTGCTGAATATGACATCAGAGCATATTCATGATTCAGAGTCTGAGCCGGGATTGTCTGCACAAGGTTCTCAATATGGAGGTGGCTGAGCAGCTAACAGTTTTAACAATGCAAACAGTGCTAACGATGGCAACTTTGCTGACGGAGCTACAGCCTCTTAAAGACTGTGTCAAAGACAGCGCCTACTGAATTGCAGGCTACAGCGTACGTCCATCGATGTCAATACGCAAGGACAAAGTATCATCGGCGTGCGTCATCCTTCTACGCCGCTAAGAATAAGAATCAAGCCCTTCTAAAGTGGCATTTATGTGTCGAAAAAGTTTGAAGACGCGGAGGTGGAGGCCAACTTGGTGTGCCAATTTTGCAACAAGAGCTTAAAGTGTATTTATTAGCATCTATTAGCATTTAGCATTGTCGTGCTCATCAGTGCGTCACTTCATGCTGCATTTCTAATGGTTGGTTAATAGACGTAGGCAGTGACAGTAAACACATGTTGAGATGGTCATCCCAAGTTTCTGATGCTGTCAGAACTTTATCCCAGGCTGTCTTTGATTGCAACGCCGTGACAGCAATCATCCTTGAACCTCTCTCACTGTGCAAAGCAAGCGCTGAAAAACAGCGTGCATAGTTGAAAAAAATGTCAGCAGTGTGGCAGTACTTCCTTCTGAAAAGCGAAAAAAAACTGGACTTTTCATCTTAGGAAGTATGTTATTCTCATTTTGAGTAATAGCACTTGATCAACCCTTTTCTATTAATCCACATTAGAAAAAAAGTAGTAAAAAAGTGAACCTATTGGTCAGAACAGAGAGATAGAAATATGCCCTGGTATCGGATCAGTACTAGGGCTGTGGTATCGGTATCGGATTGAAAGTGAAAAAGATTGATCGCAGTATCCCCATTGATAGGCTTACTATTAGCATCACATGGCTAACGTTGCCCGACATTTATTAACAGGTTATAGTAATTGATAACAGAGTCGACCCGCTTTGCTGTCAGTGTGAGTTTGTTAAACAGCTTGTTGTCACATGTTAGCCTCTGCTGCTGCGTTAGTTCGTGCTAACTGAGACGTTCAACTAAAGGAAAGCGGCTCTAGAGACGGCAGCAACAGAAAGTTTGCCGATCTTGCAGGGAGTTGGGACAGTCCAAGATGAGACCACCTGGCAAAATTAATTGAATGCAGGTTGTTTGACTGCAGACGCTTAGACTTCTTTGTACTAAGTTATTTCAGTCAATACCTCAGAGGTATCAAGGACCGACACACATCCTTAATGCGACAACAGTAAACACCATGTAAGTGCAGCGCAGAGCAGCAGCAATTAACTAGCCAGTGATGTCATATATCGCATCTTTAAGTATGGAATTTCTTTAGTCGCATCAACACTTGACATCTGAAGCCCAGCACAGATGTTTTCCACCAAAAGCAACCCTCTTACTTGCTTTCTTGCTCAGAGTTGATGAGAAAATTGCAGCCGCTCTCGTGTCAAGAGCTACAGCTAGCCACCAGTTAGCATAGCTTAGCACAAGACTGGAAACAGGGGAAACAGCTCGCCTGGCTCTGTCCAAAGTTAAAAAATTTGCCTACAAGCATGTCATAAGCTTTCTCATGTTATATCTTGTTTGTGAAATATGTCTCAGTCCCTGTGACTTCCTCCTTTGTTTGCTTGGCAACATCACAGTGATGACAAGACTTCAAGTGAATGAGCATATTTCCCAACATGTCAAAGACCCATCTTTGAAAAAAAGTGGAGGCAAAGTTCTCGCCCACCAGCTAAGAGTAGCGTGATTCCCAGTAGCTGCATATCCAGCTTGGCTGTGAATAGGTGGGAAGCCGGTGAGGGTTCTTATCCTTGTCATTAGTGACCCCTACTGGTTAGTCATGACACCAGCAGAGGGTGAACCCCTGTGTTTTAAAATGTTGGCAAAAATAAATGTAACTGCACGAGTTCAGAAAACACTGTGTAGCTTTTTTTTTTCTTGACCTCCATTTGGACAGAGAGAAAAAGTCCCTGCTGTTGTTCCACATCATCTTTTTTTAAAACCAAAATATTTCCAAATAGCAGATGTAACATTTTCTTTCCACAACAGCTCTTCTTCACTCCTTGTAGGCTTAAGTTTTCCATTGTATGCTCAACAAATCTGCTCTGAGGAGGACTGCGATTGGTTGGTCGCTGTGCAGCACAACATGTGTGCAATAGCAGGGACCAAAAATGTAATTAAATAAGGCTGTTACTCGTCTTTGCAATCGGCCATGCCACAGCAAGTTTTTCAATTCTCTAACAAGCAGTAAATTGGTTTATTTAGTGCACAGTGGTTGGTTTAATTTGTCTTATTAGATTGCATGTAGCCGGGCACACCTGTAGATTGGATTTTTTTTTTTGTCGTGTGCTGCTTTCTATAAAGACTGAAAACTGCGTATTTGGTGGAAGTCAGCAGTTGTCTGTGGAGTGTCTGGTCTTTGTAGGATTCAAAAGTCTTCAATTACAAACTGCTGTGGTGGACGGTGGCAGCGCTGCAGCCCAAGCCCCCTCTCCTCCCCTCATCTTCCTCTCACTCTCTGGGGCCCCTGCTTGAGGCAAGCCCGTGAGAACGTTGTACTTTCCTGGAAGGCACGGCTACGTGCAGATCGAAGGGAGGGATGGAACCCGAGTGGGTAGTCATCAGCGCAATAACATGTGCGCACGTCACAGCGCTGGCTCGAGGGCCCTGTGGAGTAAACCACAGAAGGCCAGGAATTATCGCAGCCTTTCCTTTTCAATTACAGAAAGCCTAAACCCCTCCGGGGGGATCGTGGAACCTTCCCATCCACCACTCCAATTAGGAGGAAACTCTTGCTTTCTAACAATCTACAGTTAGGGCTACTTCCCTCCTGTCCAAGGCCACCTGAAATAACTTGGCTCACATCCTGGCAGCTGCAGTGTGACAACGAGAGGTGGTGATGACTTTCACACAGCGTGGCTGATGAGCTTTCTCCACAACTGCCTCTTGTTCTGGTCGCAAGAATAGTGTTGGTGAATAATTATACGGTTGTTTTTAAAGACATAGATGTCAGGTTCCTGATGTGGGATTGAAGTATGACACCTTGACACCTCCTAATCCTATTACAATGGTCTAATGGCCTCTTACATAACAACAGAGCTGCAGATGTCACAGCATGAACACCACCTTTTATTAAAAATAGCCAGTGGCGCTAATAAGGTCAGCACTTAAACTGATTTATGACTCAGCAAATATGTCAGCACCATTCCACATAATATATGGACGACTTAGCCAGCGGAGGGGCATGCCCATATGTCAATGTGTGCTTGAGGAACACGCTGTATTCCCACCTAATGTAGGTGTGTATGGGTAAAACTAGAAGCAGCATCAGATTAGAGCTGCAGCAATTAGTCCATTCATCCATCCGTCCATTTTCATCTGCTTATCTGGGGCCAAGGGCTGCACAGGCAGCAGGCCAAGCAAAGTGCCCCAGACGTCCCTCCCTCCAGCAACGCTCTCCAGCTCCTCCTGGGGGACCCCGAGGCGCTCCCAGGCCAGATATGTATTCCCTCCAGCTTGTTGGGGGGCTGCTCGGGGGCCGACTACCACTCCTCCCTCCTACCAGAAAACCTCTAACGGGAGGGACCCAGGAGGATCCTTATCAGATGAACCACCTCAACTGACCCCTTTCGAAGTAAAGAAGCAGCAGCTCTACTCCGAGCTTCCTCCGGATGTCCAAGCTCCTCACCCTATTTCTAAGGCTGAGCCACCCACGGAGGAAATGCATTTCGACTGCTTGTATCCATGACATAATTCTTTCAGTCACTACCCAGAGCTCATGACTATAGGTGAGGGTTGGGACGTAGATGGACCAGTAAATAAAAAGCTCTGCCTTCTGGCTCAGCTCCCTCTTAACCACGACGGCGCAGCACCCGCATCACTGCATACGCTGCACCAAACTGTCGATCCACCTCACGCTCCACTTGCGAAGAAGACCCCAAGATACTTGACCTCCTTCACTTGATCGACATAAAATTAATTGGCAACTATTTCAATCAAATGACTGTTTGTGTAATTTAAAATTTAAGATAAAAAGACAAACATTTGCAGCTTTCATGCTTTGACCAACAATGCACTCTACTTTTTTTTGCCTCGGACTAGCTATTAGGATTTTAGGATAAGGTTAGAGAAGAGGTTCCCAAACCCTGGACCACAGGCCTGTACCAGGCAACAGAAGAGGGCATATTTTTCTTACATTTTTTTGACAAAACACTAATTTCAAGAAAATAATGGGCATTTTAATCGATAAAATGAAGGACTGAATTAAAAAAAAAAAAAGAATCAATGCTCTGCACTGGATAAAAAGCATCTGCCAAATTAAGTAAATGTAATTTACCCGTAATTAAACGAGGTTCAATAGGTGTTGTGTGGTGATGCAAATGTGTGCAGTGTTGGTGGGAACTGAGATTTACGAGTTATCAGCTAAAAAACATTCAGGGACCATATTGCTAAATGATCAAATCTGGAATCTGGAAGGCAGATATTAAACAGACATTACTCCGCCTACTACAGCCTCAGAAGTCAAAGCCCAAGTGTCCTTTTATTTATAGCCTTTTTTCAACCAGTCAGACACTTCCAAGCAGCAGTTTGCACTAACGGCACCACAGAGCAGCTCCTGAACTAACAAGAGGGGCACTCAGGCTGCTGAAGAGGCACTTTGTTGTGACCTGAGGGCACAAATGATCCCTTAGTGAGTGTAAGAGGTGGGAATCATCAGAAGATCCATGATACGATCACAATTTTAAATATGCTGCGATATGATGAATACTGCAATAAACTATATTGCGATATATTACCTTCTTCAACTGTAAATTATGTCCCCAAAGGAAAACTTTGTCAACATCTGTTTTATCTAATAAGATAAAGTCTTCAGTCTGTTCATCTCACTTCAGCCATTTTTAATGCAGCAAATTGCTTCATGTGGACTGAAAAAGCAACTGATTATATAATTCTAGTACGCTACCTACAGTTTAGTTTGTATTTGTAATATTTATTATTTATATCATTTGGTTTCCATGTGACAATGCGACAGGTAAAGGTAGCACACACATCCCAAAAATTTAATGCTGGGTGCTGGACCAAAAGGTAAGTATGAAATAAAAGATAAAGTCTCAAAAATATTGTGATACTGCGCTGTATCAATTTTTTTATCCACTCCTAATGTAATTTGTAGTAATCACAGTTTTCCAGACACACCAAAACACCAGCTTCATACTTGAAGAATTTGTGATTAGTTCCATGATAATCAGTTGATAAGGCTAAACAATATTTTGAATGACACAGTGACTTAAAATTAAACAGCTTTTGACTCTTTTGAAGAAAGAGATCTCCTGTATTGCATCTTTTTCATAACCAAAACATTCAGGTTTGTCAAACAACCATTTTGCCGGGTTGTTTCATCCTCTTTACTCACTTTAAAGTTAGATACACAAATCCACACGTATATATCCTAATTTGTTTGCTTCGTTGTATGCTAAATTAATCTGTTGCCTGAGTGTGACTGTAGTAGCTGGTATTTCACCATGGACTTAAGTGTGTTTAAGATAAATCAGGACTGATAATACTTATTTTCTTTCAAGCAGTTATGCATAAAGATGATCAAAAATCTACTTGAATCAAGACACAGGCAGACAGATACTGCCATCACGCCGTCCTGCACCGTGCAACTTTGTGGGAACGTAATATCACCAGATCAAAAGGTGGTGGGAACAAAGTAGCAGTACCTGATAGTGGGTATCCTGTCCAGCCTGGACTCAGGACTCCAGGCGAGAGCATCGACTCGCAATCCATGATGGAAAGCTCGAAGAACATTGAACTCAACTCCCTCAACCTCCATATCCTCCTCCTGTGGGAACAAGTATGCATTATAAAAGGAACATACTGGGTATTAATACAAGTAAACCAGACTGCATGAAGCTGCATCTCTAACCTGAAACAGGCAGGTGCTGACGACCACATACTGGTTTCCACCGTAGGCCAGGAGAGAGGCAGGAGTACCAGAGCTGAAGGGACTGAATTCAACCACATGAACGTAGTCCTCACACTTCACAGTGTAAGTGGGACTGCGGCTGGAGTCCTGCTGCATGCTGGTGTCCTGGTAAAGCTGGTTTCAGATCAGAGCTTCAACTGTAAGACATCAGAATAAAAGAAGACACTGAACTATTAGTCTCATGATCAGCAAAGAAAGATGTTTGCCACTGTGAAAGGAACAACACCTGCTAACAAAATTGGGTGTTAACTTGAGCTACAGTTGGCTGATACTGACTAAATATATATTTTTGACATGATACAGATTTGACTGCACTGCAACAGAGAATCATATATGAATGATGGAGGATTGCATCTATTTCCCAGCACTCCAAGCTTGAGCAGGACCTCAGTGCTTTTTGTGAGGACATAATTTATAGTGGAATAAAATCTGTGCATAATGCTCACTGCCTATGTTTAGTTCTATGACGCACAAAAAGAAAAACTACGGTATTAAATCTATAACACCAGCTGTCACAGATCAAATAGTTCCCAACCCTCTGAAGAGCACTGTACAGGCAGTTAAATCAGACACCCTCATACGGTATGGATTATGCACTAAATTGTCTTTAGGAGGCTTGAAGTCAACGTCAGACCAAACGTCACTCAAATAAATCCACGTTTGATATATTCCAATACACACGCATAGCTAGTGGGGCTTGTGCCTGTTTGTGCAAACCTTTATCATAACCCTTGAATTCGGCATATGTCGAACACATGAAGCAGTTCAATATTTGACGTATGTTTAACTCAAATGCTGGTATTACCTTTAGCTTAGCTGGAGGCAAGTCAGAGGTTAGACTGCTATTTCCACATATATGTTGTACAGCTCCTGGGTTATTTTGGGACAACGCAAGCTAGCTCTATTGTGTATGTTAGCTTAAATGAGCTAACGTTACATTCACAGTCCCCGTGTTTGAGTAAGTAACGTGTCACATAACGGTAACGTGTCACCGGGCAAAGAGCTAAAACGTGACAGCTACAGTACCGGTAAGTGCACAGCTAGCTAGCATTTAGCCAAACAAATGTTTCTACTGCCCGTTTTTACAATCTAACGCCCCGACTGGGAACTTAACACGTACCTCTTGGTTAGGAGACTTTCTTCTGATTCAGGATACAGTGCAGGCTGATAAACTTTATTTTTAAGTATTTCTTTAAATCAAATGGTGCGCGCGTTTGAGATGTTTTCAAGCTGCTTCCGGGTACGACATGGAATGTACCACTGAGCGCACTTCTCAAGGGGGGGTTAGCGTATCCTCACTAAAAATATTCATACTATTCCGCGACATATTTGCACATCATTGCATTATGACGTTTTATTAGAAATTAAAGAACACCTTTTGCTCTTTTGTGATTAAATACGACAGAAATAATGCAGCAGAGAAATACTCAAAATCGCCGAGCTCGCCTGTTGTTGTCTACGAAAAGCTGATTGGTCAGAAGGCATAAACGTCACCGGGAGTTTAAAAATTCAAACTGCTTTGCGGTGGACGTGTGATCTCGGAGGCTGCGGCGCTATTAGAGGTTTGCACTGTTAAATTAACATTATTTGTGATTTAGTGTAGCCATTAGCTTACGATACGCTTAATTATATGTGAGCATCTAAAGGGAATTGACAAAAACACACAGTGTGACGCACTGATTTGAATAATAGACTCAGAGGCCAGAGACTCTGAGGGTTACTTTTGTTTTTACCCGAGAGTCCATTGGCTTTGTATTGTTCCTTAAAAGTTACATTTTTATGATTATAATCGCCTCTCTGTGATTCCCCAATAGTCTACCTTTGCTGTGAGTCATGTTTTCACTGGCATTTTACTCCACTGCTGTTTCAGGGGAAATGGAGACACTAGGTGACCGTCTGAAGGTGATGGTTAAAGTCTTCAGGAGAGAGTGTCACAGGGTCTTACACTCAGAGAGAACCACCGTTCATGGAGCTGATGGCATGCTGATGCTGCTGCAGCTGGCCATGGCAGACATTAATAAGCAGGTAACAGGTCATTGCTTTAATTCAAACATCCAGCTTCTCCAGTGGATTCATTTGTATGCAAACACAAATGCACACAAAAGCGGTCTAAAATACAGATAGGCTTATAATAATGCTAATAATAATGCTTGAGATGTGCCCCAATATACCAGTCTGCCAGTTTTAATGACTGCTCTCTTTGTTGATGTGAGCTGTTGCACAAAACAGTAGAAAAATGCGTTTAATTAGGTAAAAAATATACAATTTGAAGCGCTTTATCCCCACATAACTGTTTGGTTTTTTTTTATATGTAACAAGATGGTCTTCAGGTCCCAGTGGTCATCGAAAACATGGATAAGTCATAAAATTCAAAATCACATTTTCCAGGCCTGGAAAAGTCACTGAATTAGTCAAAATGCAAGCACTGAAAGTTTTGGAAAAGTCATCCTCCACATAGTGGCACATTACATGATATTATTTAAAGTGGCTCTAATATGTGCTGGTGAGTGATGTTTTGGTTACCATCATGTCTTTATTTCTTCCCCCACATTCGGTTTATCTCCTCTCTCTCACCCCTTCATGCCTAATTAATTCCTGATTTTATGCTGGAATAAAGTTTGAATCTGATGTGTTTGGACAAGTGGGACAAGAAAAATTAAATTGTCATTATGGGTTCCTGAAAAGTCATGAAAATGTGTGGGATCCCCTGAATATATTATGAAAAAATATAGATGAAAATTGCTATGCTACAACAGGTAACCATGCATGCAGCAGTAGCTCAGCCCATAGGGACTTGGGTTGGGAACCGGAGGGTCATCTGTTCAAGTCCCTGTCCGGACCAAAATATGGACTGGTGGCTAGAGAGCTGCCAGTTCACCTCCTGGGCCCCTGAGCAAGGCACCAAACCCCCCAACCGCTCAGAGCGCCTGTCATGAGCAGCCCACTCTGACATCTCTCCACTTAGTGCATGTATAGGTCCAGTTTGTGCGTGTGTGTTTGGACCTGTGTGTAACTGACAAACAGAGCGAAAAATTGAATTTCCCCTCTGTGATTAATAAAGTATATACAATTAAATTAAATTAAAATTGCTGTCTGAAATACTCATAAATCATAAATAAACGTAACACATTGCCATTATTATTACTGCTGGTTCTGGTATTACAGTGCACTACTGTTCTACATGTCAATGTATTGCATATTCATACAGTATACTGTATAACTGTGTTTGCTTATGATAAATAATATAGTACAACTGAAAATTAGTTTCTTTTCTGCAGCAGTTGAGGAAGGACGAAGCAGATTTGGTCTCCCTAAATGTTGACTCCATGGCTCTCTAAACCACAGCCACTCAATTTTCGTCATTACGCAGTTATTATTATTATCAGTTACAATGACCCTGAAAGGAATGAAAAAGAGGACTTTTTTGGTTGAACTGACACTTTATTAAACTTGTACTTCTGGCAGGCAGTCGAGAAGGAAAGGAGCTCTGAATATGCAGCTGAGAATCTTCTCCTGGCTCCTTTTTTATACCCTAGATAAGCAAATATAGTCTGATAACTGTCATTTTTTTTATACCACAGTATAAAGTTTCCCAGTATACCCATGCAACCCTGACCAAAATAAACAACAACCTATTGTACTGTGGCCACTGATAATCTTATATGATTTTTTTGGGGGACGTATTCAGACCTCTGTGCTTTGCTGCTAATTTTAGAGCTAATGCTAACAACATCTTGTAATCGCCTCTTGTCCTTGTCACAAAGGGATGCAAACCAACAAATAAAATACAAAGTTAAACTTATTTCCGAAGAAGACGAATAAAGCAATATCGGTACTCTCTGTCCTCTTACTGCAAGTTATCCGGTGGCCCAAAAGCGAAGCCGTACGAGCCCAGTTCACATCATCATCTCATGGGATAATTCAATTGAACCATCAGGCCGACTGTCATCACGTCTATAACTGATGACATTACCACAGATTTCCGGCTGAGACCGCTCATGACCCATTTTTGGACTGCGGGAGAAGGTCTCTCTGCTTTTGAACTGATTGGTTCCAGGCCGTCAGTAATTATGGCTGCTGCTTTCACTGTTTTCTCTCTTCCTGTGACAGCACGGCGGAGAGTTCAAAGTGGCTCTGAGTGATGTCCTGATGGCCTGGAAACACTTACTGTTAGACAAACTTCACCTGCCACCCCCCAACTTTGCACGCTTGGAGAACTATGATCTCATCCTGGAGGCATACGAATCCTTCCTGAAACGCTCCAACACTGTGGACCTGGTTGATATCCTCTCCATGTACAAACAGCTGAGAGTAGAGGAGACGGACCCTGGAGAGCCTGTGAGCCCGGTGAGCGGGAGCTGCTTGAAATCAAGCTGATGTTGTCGATGATCAGATTGGCTGCTGAGTAAAAGACAACTCCAATCAATGTATCTCTCTAATTACTTTCTTTATTCTTGTACAAAGGTCGAGTTGTTTGAGTTCTTATCAGGAAACACGGAGGTCTCAGAGTTGCCAGACTCTTCAGTCCCGTCAACACCGTCCAGTAAAAGCAGGCCCTGCAGCTCCCAGGTAGGCCCAGTCCTGCTTTCACACACTAATAAAATGTGCAACTTATTTCATAAACCACCATAAGAAACCCCTCTTTCCACTTTGCCCTCTACCCTCCATATAAAGTTTTTTTTTTTTTCGGGAAAGTGAAATGCTTTTTCTCCCGCTGGCAATAATCCACACATTCACTTTCCCAGTCTTCAGCGTACTTAATTTCTGTCTGGAATCCATCCTGCTCGTATTGACAGGAACTCTATATCATATCACTTAGATTTAAGAGCACAATGTGAATTCAATTACCAGGCAGATGTTTAAAACAACACAATGTGGGGCTGGACAAGAGCTTCTGTAACAGAGTCTCTTTCCTCCACTTATTCTCTGTCACTTGTGAATTTATGAGTTTTTAGTGAAGGCTCGCTTGCTGGAGCGGAGTGATGTCATTTTTTTGGAGTTTAATACGGGCTGTCAGCTGCTGTTTTTAGTGGTTTTACTCATGCAGTAAAGCTACTGTCCGTTTTTGGTAGTTTAAAAACACAACCTGGGCTGTCCGGAAGCCAAAAGTTTGATATTTTGGGAAATATGCTGTTTCCATAAATCGTATAAAAAGATGGATGCAGCCAACATGACGTAAGCCGCTGGTTTGTGGACTCCCATTTTGAGGCCTCGAGTTCGGCATTTTGGGCAGTTGCCATCTTGGATTTGTGGGGCCAGAAGTGACCAATGGGTGTCTTTAGGGATCGACTCACTTTTGGAGCAAGCCGCAAGTGGCCATTCGAGGAACTGCAATCCCTGGCTCTTCTGGGATGCCCCTGTTTTTCAGCCCAGGAGGGTGCTGCTAGGCTGTTTGTTTTTTTCTGATGGCAAATTAGATGAGACAACCGTAGTAGCTTAGCTTAGCACAAAGACTTAAAACAGGCTCAAACAGCTAGCCTGGCTCTGTCCAAAGATAACAAAATCCACTTGAACACAGACCTAGAGTTGTCTCTTTTGGTCCAAATCAGGGACTAACTTTGTTACAAAACTGTATAATTACCTAGAGTTGGTTCCTGTTCTTGCGGCAGCATTTACAAACGGACCAGATCAAACACTTTGTGTGAGAAAGCCGCTCTGAAAGCTGATCTTGAATTCAGAATTTCCATGTGGGAAAAATCCAGGAGATAAAGCCTAAATAAACCTCTTCAAGAAGGTCTCGGTCCGGTTGTTTTGGTGCACACCTGAGTGTGATTGCTGATTTCACACCTGCCCGAACGAACCGCACTTGGGGGGGTTAACAAACTTGAGTTCAATTGAACCGAACCAAACAGGGCAGGTGTGATAACACCGTATACTTTAGCAGACAGATATAAGAGTAGTATCAGTTTTCTCACATAAATACTTAAAGTCAAGATGAAATTAAAAACGCCCCTTTAGATCACATCCCTGTTCATATTGTGCACCTATTTGACATAAAACAAATTCTTTGTATTTATATATAAAATCGTATCATCACCAATTTCAAGAAATAATGTCATGACAACCACAGGGCTAAGACTAATTTAGCTAGCTAGCAACAGCATGCTAAAGCTAGAAACTCTTGAAATGCTGTTTGATCTGGACATTAGGGGATTTTAAAATGTTTTCTTCCCCAAAATGATAATGATGCGCTTAACTATTCTGTTTATTATCAATAGGTGAAAACGGCAGTGAGACGGGTTTTCTGCTCCTATCTGAATTTACTTGTGAACATCAAGAACGACCTGGCCTTGGCGCTCACCCTTGACGTCCCCAGTCGCACTCTTGGACGTCAGGCATTCACTGACATAAAGCATGCTGCACAGAACAACAACACTTCCCTCTTCTTGGTAAGAAAACACCCGCACTCAGCATGTGCTCGGGCTTCAGCGATGATGTATTCACACTTTACATCACTAGAAAACCAAAGCTATGACTTTAGAATTGGAGTAATCCTCTCTGGCACAACATTTGAGTCTCTTTCATGCTTTTGCAGGCTGTGACATCTTTTGTGAGGGCCATCCAGCTCGGAGGGAAGGGCTACGCTCCAGCTGAGTCTGACCCACTGAGGAAGCACGTCAAAGGCCTGTCTGACTTTGTCCAGTTTCTAGACAACCTGGAAGAAATACTAGGGGAGATTCCTGACCCAAGGTACACAATGCAGCTTAATCCAGGCTTCCACTCGCTCCCTGTCTTTCTGTTGCCTCTGAGGTAATGCTTCCTTTCTTGTGACTGAGACGGCTGTAAATGTTGGAGGTGGTGACGTGCTCCATTCAAGGCCTGAACTGTGATTCGTGCTCCGTTCTCAGTCTGTTTGTTTGTGGCGCTGGCCTTTCAGTACTTTGAAAGACTTCGTCATTATTGTGTCTGAAATCCTGACAACAGACATTTCGATCGCCACAGCACGGGGGAATTTCTAGGAACTCATCAGGAACTCATCAGGAACTGCGTCGCTCTGGTGAACCGATCTTCGTGCTAAAGCAGGAGACCATCAAGCCACTAAGAGTCACTGCAATCTTCCTGTCTGTGGTCCGGTCAGAGACACTCGGAATTTCAAAAGGCATCCACAAGTAACCAAACAAATTAGGGTCTTATTTTCGAATTATATGATCAAATATTTTAAAAATAAAAAGGAATTTGAGGTCCAAAACTTGACAGAGTAAACTAACAAACAGCAAAAGGAGTAGTTCAGCAGTTCTGGAGGAGAGTTAAAGTAAAATGTCAACACTGCTTTCATATGTGTCAGGTAAAGATGAAGTTGCAGCCAGCAGCTTGTTAGCTTAGCTTAGCTTAGCACAAAGACTGGAAACAGAAGTCAATGGAGCATTTGTCTTTATCTGGACACATTTTCCCCACAAATACAACATGCTAATGTTATTAGCACAAGTCTATGGCATTTTACATTGTATAAATTAGCCTAGCGAATAGTGGAGATTTCCTCTGCTCATATGAAGCCAGGATAAATCACATACAAGACTCAAAATGCTATTTTTATTGTCTTCACAATTTATTGTTTCTTATCTGTGAATTAAAGTAAATAAAAGCTTTGTTTCCACTGAGGGAAACAGTTTCAGCTTACAAACACAGAAGGTCTGCGTCGCCGCGACACATAGTTACATTTCTGGGGAGGTGCACGTCAGGCTACATTAATGCAGACCCCCTGCAAGCCTCCTCCTTTTTCACCACACCCTCCCCTCTCATAAATTATGAACAGTCCCTTACAGCGGTGTATTTTCCTGAGTTGCCACATTCTTCAGCCAATGATGAATCACTTATTTGTAGTAGCTAATCCTTAACATTCCGGTACAACACTTCATGTCAAATAATGCATCATTACAAAATGCTGTGTTTACTTTATTGTAGTCTAATACTCATATACACATATTCCATTCCCAGAGAAATCATCCTGAGCTGATTAGGGGAATAACAGATTCCAAGAAAAGTTGAGCATTCTTCGGTATCTTGCAGCGAATGACGTCAAATACACTGAAATTCATGATTTATGACTGAGTGGAAGTTTCTCTGAATTGCTTCACTTCTTCCTGCAATTCAAGTTGAGATTAAATTCTGTTTCCTCTCTCTGTGGTGTGGCCGATTCACTTCTCATGAGTTTATTAGAATATCAGGCCTGTGTGTGGGTCGGTCCTGCCTCTGCTGCTACTGCTGGTAGGAATACTTGCAGCCTGGCAGACCTGTGCACTGAAATCACACCTGTGATCATAAATTCCACCTGTTCCACCGCGGCTCGTTATTATTTCCTTCAAATCCCTGTAATGACTCCCATCTAAGCTTCTCATGATAACATTTGGATTGCTAAAGCATGTTCATCTTTGCCACATCAAAGCCTGTCTCTGTTAAATAACTTGTTCCCTGTTTGGAGCTCTTTCTTTGATGAATTATCATCAAACCTCGAGCCCACAGATCATTCTCCATACCATTACAGATTATTTTGGATGTCAAAGCATCTGGCACCACAACAGAAGCGGTTATCAGAAATGATTTAGCCGTTCAATCATGTGAGGGTTGGGCTTTTGAGTTGAAGCCGTTGAAGGCACCCTTTGTAGCAGTCCCAGTAGCCACGTTAGCTGCACTCAGCCGAGCCATAACAACACATTGTGATGTTTGTGTAGTAGTGGATTCGACTCCCGCTGCTCTACTGAGGGTTTTCAGTTCATGCAGGCTGATGAGAGCGCTCCACGTCTGATGAGACACTGATGAACTCGGCCAACATGTGTCTTTCAACAGGCAGTGCCTTTACACTCTCAGCGGAGTACTGTATTTCCTCACACAAACACCTTCTATGGAGAGTTCAGGGCCCCTTGTTCACTGAACATCTGTTTTCCCAAATGATTCTGTTACTGAGCCCTGCTCGCTCACATCAGAGCCGGGTCAGGGTCGGACCACCGCCTCTCCACCTTACTGCGATCTCTCCGAGCATGCTTTAGTGCACTTGACTGTTTGAAACCTACAGAAGTGATATGTTGCTATGATTTTTGGACATGCAGAGCAAGCGAGCACGGGCGAAAATCCCCCAGAACTATAAAGAGGAAAATCCTGGAGTTTGTCTGCTGACAGTCCATGGGTGAGCGCAGTGACCGTGCCCAGGGTGACTTTAACAGGGATTTGGAGCACATTTTCTGCTTCATAACTGTTAACATTGGCAAAGCTGCGCTACAGTGAAATAAAGCTCAACTGGATGTTAACACCGAAACAATTACTCTGAGCCCTTAAAGTCAGTGTCCAATTAATTGAAAGTGAAGCTGCAGTATATCTTTTGAAGACATTCAGACTAAGGCCTGGCTTTTCTGGGTTTTCAGTTTTAGGAGAGAGTTATTCATGTTGGCAAATATTGGCTGAACTCTTGAACACTATTAATTCCATCCAGATGAAAACTTGTATGTGTGCTCTGCAGAAGAAAGACTCCACTGCTTTCCAAAACAAACAGTGTTTTTCCTCCACCTATGGCACAATAGCGCTCTCCTGCAGATGTCATTGTGACTGTCACTGTGTTTATTCCTCAGCGTATGTGGAGCCAGGCTGGTGACCGCCGTCAGGGCAGCGCTGGTGAAGGGACGCAGCAGTGGAGAGGCAGTGTACGCCGCGGCTGAGGAGACGACAAAGGAGCTGAAGGAGAGGATCTGCCAGCTACACCAGATCCAGAAACAGATTGCTAATGGAAGCGGGACAGGGATAAGCCCTGCCAGGGTAATGTATAACCTCTGCTCTCCAGCCAAGCAGCTACAATTCTGGCTTTTGTGTCTCTCCATACATTCAGACAAAAACCCACTTCATCTCCTCTAACAGTCAGCTATGTGAGCTGATTGTAGCTGTGTTGATCTTCCTCTCCAGCCAAAGCCTTATGCAGTCAATCACTGCACTGCGTACGGAGGTCGGGACACTGTGAAGGTGCTGATGGCTCTGCTGGATGAAGAGGCGCTGACTCCTCCGTGTCAGAACAAGGCAGACCTGCTGTCTGAGGACCAGCCCGTTCTCAGTGGAGCAGAGGGAACCTGCATCCTCGACTTGTTCAGGTTGGCACAAACAATCACACGCTACAAACTGGGATTTAGGATGAGGAGCATATGTTTTAAGGGTTGTAGTTATATTTTATCTTATAAAACAGACTAACCATAGATTCAGATGGATCTTAAAGGATAGTTCGGATTTTTTGAAGTGGGGTTGTTTGAGGTTTCCATAGTCGGAGTAAAGGCCCTGACGCACCAAACCGACAAAGAGCTAGTGGCAACAAAGGCTGACTGTTTTATCACTTTACATCGCCTGCGTCTCAGCCACGAAGTTGTACTTGAACACGACGCAAACCCTAGTCAACGGCCAACTAGCACGTACATTCTGTGCCTGCATGAGAGGAGATAACTTTCCACATTGGCAGATACCATTAGTCTGTATTTGTCAATTCAAATTGCTCGTTGGCACTTTGACAAAAAAAACCTAACGTTGAAAGAACAAAGGCTCTTTACCGTGCAAACAATAACACAAACAATTACAAAACTGTTTCAGCTCAAGGTCCATGGCTAAAAAAATCTTACCTAATAAAACAAGTTTGTTTTGATCTCACACTCTTTTGACTTACGCCTTTTGTTTACGTTCCTCACTTCTGTTTCTCTTCTTGTGCACATTCAACATGCTGAATCAGTCAAAAACTGCTCAGCAATGGTGTGTCAAGGCCCCATTACCAACAGCAGATGGCAGCATCACGCCCCCAGTTTGGAGAAGCAGGCAGGAGTAATACCACAGAAGCTAAGCAATGTACAGCTGTGGATGGGGGCAGTAACAAAACATATTTTAGCCACCTAAAAAAATCTGTTTAAGTGTACGCTACACTGAGAATATTTTCACTTCTTTACCTTGCTGTCAGACAGCGATTAATGATAGAGAACTGAAGCTGTTATAGTGCTCTCTCTCTTTCTTGAGAAAAAGGTTAATTTTACGTCGCTGAACACAGGAGCTGCTGCTTCAATCAGGTAGTCAGTTCGTGTTATTGTGTGACTTTGGTGTGTTTGAAACACCAAACATCACAAAATAACACAAACAAACCAACTGATCAAGGAAGCGTTAGAGCAGCAACTCCTGTGTTCAACAATGTTAAGTTACTGTTTTTCTCAATGGAGTCTGGTTTTGTTCCCTGTCAGAAATTGCTGTCTGACATCGGGGTGCAATTAACTTTTATTTTTGTGGTTGATTAATCTTTTGATTATTTCCTCGAGTAATCAATCAGTTGTTTGGTCTATAAAATGTCAGAAAATGGTCAAAAATGTCCATCAGTGTTTCATAAAGCCCAAGATGACGTCCTCGAATGTCTTGTTTTGTCCACAACCCAAAGATATTCAGAGACCAGAAAATATTCATATTTAAAAAGCTGGATTGAGAGAATTTTGATCTTTTTGTCTTCAAATATTACTCAGACTGATTGATCAGTATTATATCAGTGGACAAATACTTAAATAGTTGACAACTAATCAATTAATCATCTGTAGTCTGGCAGCAAAGTAAAGCAGTGAAAATATTCTGAATATAGAGTCTACTTTAACTGATGGCGTGCTGACTGACATCTACTGTATGCAATACACTGACTATAGATAAGTACTGCATTCATCCCCACTTCTGAAGATCCAAACTACCCCTTTAAATCCAACTGCTTTGTTACACCCTTCAGGGGTCAAGTACAACACTGGCAAATTAAAAGATATTTTACTATGGAAAAGTCACAGAGCTTTGAATTAGATTAGACTATTTTCACTACCGCGGGATTCAGTCAGAGTGGGAAAGCCCCTGAAACGACAATTAGACCAACATGAGACCGTACAACTCTCCACTGAAACCATATGGAGGAAAATCCTCCCACACCACACTGGAACAATTTCTCTGGTCAAACATCTGAAATAAAAATAATAACATAAAAAAGAAATGGGCACTGGCTGCGGTTCGGAGGGGAACCTACATTATGTCGGAGCTGCATGACATTAAATGGCTGATATCCAATTGTTGCAAAAGCCCAACGTCAGCTCCGTCTGACGCTAGTGAAAACATCTTTGTACATGTTGAAAATATTATGCAAAGCTGCAATAAAGAGAGAACAGTAGTGGGTAGATTTCTCGGTTAGTGTGACCATGTAACCTTCTTGCTTTTCTAATTTATAAACCTCTTGTCTTTGCCTCTCGTTGTGGCTCGCCCCTCAGATCCCCTGAAGTGTCTACTGGATGTTCTCCAACCTCTAAAGAACCGGGTCCAGAGCCGGCTAGACCTGCTCAAACCCAAGGTAACGTGGGCCCCTTCATCCAAGAGCCCCAAATCCAAACCATCAGTTACTTCAAATTGAATCAGATGTACAAACATTGAAAATAATGTCTTTACATCCTGTAATTTCTCCCTGGTATTATATTATTTATTTGCTTAGCTGAAGCTCACATCTTAACTGACTTCCACCGTTCCCGTTTGCACAGCTGTGTTTTAGCTCTTAGTGTTGGTTTGAGGGTGCTGTTTAAATCCGTGGCATAAAAAAGACTTATTCGTGGGGGATTCAAACCATTAACCAATCCTGATGATAAGTTATCCTATTGTCAGGGCTCCGGTCCATTTGCTTACGGTGCACAATATAACACACTGTATATCTGATATCAATATCTCCGTCTTCCTTCCTGGCTGGGAGCTCAGCTGTTCTGGGGATCAGTGTGAGAGAATCTGTCTCATTGTAATTACACAGCCCCTGCTGCCAGTAAGGTTTGAGGATACAGACTTACTGTGTGCTTTAATTTAATCTGTGTCGAGCGAAGAGTATTGTTTCATCAGACTCCTGCTTCAGCACAGTTATAACAGCACACACGCAGCAGTGGAAAGTGACTTAGTACATTTACTTAAGTCCCATTTTCTAGTACTTGTGCATGAGGCTTTCCATTTTTTGCTATTTACATTAGAAAAACGATCTAATATAGATCCCTGAGATTGTTTTTGAGAGGATACACACTAGGAGGGCATTGTGGGAAATGTAGGCTCTATGTTTTGACATTGTAGACTGAATGGAATAAAAAAAAGATATCTAGATTGCGAGATCTTGGGATAACAGAGCTTATTCTCTCGTAGGGCTGGGCTGATGAAGTTGTCAGTTTAGGTGAAGCTAATAACCACGTGGCTATGGACGTCAATGCTGGCACACCAGCATTAGCACTATCCATGCCAATTTAAAGACTGGACATATGGACGTGAAGAAGTAACTCATTGTTTTTACGTTTCTTAGTCATAGAGTTGCTGGGACCCTTTGACGGCTCGGTGTTGGATGTAGCCACTGTTACTGTGTTAGCTTGGGCTAACCAGGCAGATACTAGGAGGAGACAGCAGCAACAGAAAGTTTGCTAGCCTGGTGGGAAATCAGGATGGACCAGAGCTCCAACGCAAAAAGGATCAAATGCAAGTGTTGTTTGACTTCTTGGTACTGGGTTATTTCTGTCAGTGCCTTAAAAGGTAGTGAGTACTGATACCCAGCCCCGTTTTCTCGTGATAATTTGTGTCAATTCTCGAGAAAGCAAAAAGTTGAATTCAAAGAGATAAGAATCACAAGAAAACTTTAATTTTCTTGAACGCGGGATAATTATGGTGAATTTGAAAATGACTGACAGGTTCGTTTGAACACGTGATGGCTAGTCTTCTCCTTAGATGACGAGGACGGAGCTAAATGTTGTCACAAAGACACGATGCAATTTCACTGGCCAGTAATGGGTACTCCATAAATTGGCGTTTTCATCAAGGCACCATCTATGCATGCTGGCATGGCACTACTGATCTCTGATAAACATTTTAATGACCTTTTGTTTTTTAGAGATAATGGGTTGATAATCTTGTCATCAAGATATTTAAAAGACGAGGTAACAGCATCAAAACAAGAAATAATTGGATGTATGACTGTTCTCAGGTTCTGTACTGCTGCATTAATTTTGAAAATATTTTAAAAACTGGTTATTGTGAGTTCCACAGTGCTATAGGACTCTAATAATAAGAATAAGAATGCAACTTCTGAAGAAATTGCGGGTGTTAATGCTGCATGCTGAATAGCTGACGCTACACTGCAATGCTGACTTTAAACTTTGAATAATACCATGAATGTATGAATGATGTGGAATATCTATAGGAACGTTTTAAAGCTGACACTACATTGCAATGCTGGCCTAAATGTGTGTGAATGTCACTGACTCGTCGACTGATACAAATACTGCAAAATATTTCAAGGTTCTTGAAAAACTGATGCAACACTGCAATGCTGGCAAAAATGTGCAAGATGGTGAGTTATAGGAATAGATGGAAAGGTGGGAAGGGGCTTAATTAGTATGACTGTTACTGAAAAGTTGAATGATATCAATGCTGTGGAATATTTGGGGGTCCTTTTTTGAGCATAAAACACTTAATTTCCTTCATTCTGGTGATTTTTCAGGCACCAACTTGTGTATTTTCTGCAATAATTTATGGTGGGCATGTCTTTAATCTTGTCAAAATAAAAGTCCTCTGCTTCTTTCAGTTTCGAGGGGGACAAACACACTTGTTCTAAATATTGAGGGGGATGCGTCCCTTGCATCCCTCCCCGAAAGCTACACCTATAATCCAGTTATATATATTTGTAATATCACTCTAAAAGAGGCTATTCTGCACCTTTATGAGTACCTTTTACTCTTTATACCTTCATGCATGTTGCTGAAGATATTTTCATATTTTACTTGAGTAAAATTTTGAATGCAGGACTTTTACTTTTATCAGAGTATTTTTACAGTGTAGTGTTACTTCTTCCACCACAGCACACACTCCACAACTGCTGAGTCACCCAAAAAACACTGACAACACCAGCTTTAGATTTTAAGGTAGGGCTGCTGCTCTTTTAACATGAAGCAGCTCCACTGTGTGAACTCCTTTTGAACATGTATGCTAAACACATTTTGTGAAATGGCTCCTTTATTTGATTGCGCTAGCAGATGTCATTTTAGCTCCCCACAATCTGGCTGCCTTCCTGTTTGAGTGCGCTGTAATGGTCCTGGGCAGCTCACCGCTTCCTGAACTCGGTGAGCGGAAGCTTTCTGCATCAATTTCACTTTGAAGATGCCATATCAGTCGCGTAATTCGACTAGCAAGGGAAACTTGAAAGGTTATTGTTTCCTGTTGTCTGCTGAATGACTTTATCCCAGACTTCTCCAGCGGTTTCATCATGCACTGACGTCAACTGGCACACACAGAGATGGACAGATTTAGTTTCTGCTTTTTGGGACGTTTCCAAATCTTTGTCTCGGTGCCACAGATTATCCAAACGCAGAAATAACCATCAAACTATTTCGTGTTGCTCTCCTGTGACGTGCTGTTTGTGAAAAGATGCATTTGATTGCATGATAGTACATAGATTTTATTTCGGAGTGATTGCCTCAGTCTGGGGTGGTGATAATATTAATGGTGCACCTGTTCTCACTTCTACCACCTGCGTGTCAAGACGCAAGGCTGCAGAAATTGCTTGCACCTGCTTGGAAGTACTATCAGGAATGTGTTGGTCAGGTGTTTGCAGCGTCAGGTCAGGCGGTGTGCAGAGGTTATTTCAGGACAGCCGTCTTCAGACGAATGAGGGCCGTCTGACCACACGGTGCCACGTTGGGCTCCCCCCTGTTGTAATTGGATTAGATGTTATCCGTCAGTCATAGTTTGGCCGTGTTCACTCTTCCATCCCCTCCCATTGTTTCAGGGCGTTTCAGATATGTTTTATTAGCATGCAACCAGGGCAGCATACATTTTTAGCTCCATTATTGAAGTGTGCCTTGTTCTTATGGTTACTGTTGTTTTAGGTGCTCTTTTAAGAAGTTCTTTTGAAAAGCACAAAGGCTTTGATCCCTTTGTGCTTTACGGACCCACCCAGCTTTGCTCGCTGTATTTTTCCCTCAGATTTCTCCTCCCCACTGTGGCCCACTGGCCTGAAGGGTGAAATCCTTGGATTGTGATAATCCCAAGCAGGCGTAGATCAAACAGTGGTTTGAAAAGCTGTGGATCTGTGTGCCCCAGGGCCAGGATTGTAGTCTTCAGTATCATTCACAACTAGGCTGTCCGAAAAGGCTTTTTAATGAGGCGCTGCTCTACTGTCTGAGACGTGTAACTGTGATAAGATGGAAGAAACTGGTTTTCCTGTTTAAAGTGGTGTAAAGTAGGGCTGATGTGTAATTCGTCAACCTTTTGAGGCAGTCATTAGGTGACCTGTATTCGGTGTAAAAAGTCATATTGTCAAACAATTACAGCAAAATAGACTGATTCGGAACACTATCAGTAACGCCTCACTCTGTGTCGTTGGCTTTTTGGCGTGAAGATCAAACGTCTTGAGACATTTTGTGCTTCCTTCTCTCTTCCTTAAAGCACTTGTTCTTGTAATTTCAAATAAAATGTGCAAATGAGTGTTGTCAGAATGCTGGAATTGACCCTTCTCTAAATCCCACCCCAGGATGCAGAGTGGCCAATCATAGCGTCAGACCAGGGTCCGACAACAACACAGCTGTGCTCCATTGACTCTAATGCAGTTGTTTCAGATTTCCTTCATTTTCAGGCTGGTTTTGTGGATTTGGAGCTAAATGTTGTGTCTGGGGCACGTCGTGTATTAATGATACTCGTTACCTGGAGAGGTTGGGAAAAGATATGCGTTTCTTCCCTGTTCCAAAACCAAAATCAGACCCTGAAAAGTGTAGGGTTAGCTAGCTAGCTACTGAAGATATAGCCTACTGAATGTATACACGTGCTGCTTTTGCTTTTTAATGAACAGTGAAACAAAGACCGACCCTGCTGTACAGGAACCAGTGAAGGGAAGCAGGGAAACTTTGCTGATATTCAACCAGCTGTGCAGATGAACGTTGAAGCCAAACACGGTTCATGTGCACACACTGTGATGCCACACAGCTGGTTCAATATCAGCAAAGTTTCCCTTTATATTCATTGTCTTGTGTGGAGATCAGCAGTGATGTGGTGGTTCACTTTTACACTGTGATCTGTAGCCTATAGTTCGGCTTTAGCTTCTAACTATCTTTGTCTTTTAACCTGTTGTTGCTGCTGAGTCAGTTTGACATCCTGGATATATCCTTCAAACACAGACTGTAGACCCTTCTGTCTGCTTCTCTCTGGAATCACTCTTTCATTTCTCCAAAAATATGATTATATTTCTTCAGGGAGTGTAGTTAGTGAGTGTGGGCTCCATGCTTTGAAATTCACCCATTATTTAATGGATTGCCATTAAATTTGATTCAGATAATAATGGTTACAAGAGGACAACTCCTAATGAATTTGGGGATCCCCTCACCTTTTATGTAGCGCCACCATGAGTCTTGTGGTAAAATATCTCGCCATGAGATTTAGTACAGACATTCTTTAAAAAAAAAAAAAAAAAAAAAAGATTGAGTCCTTGATCCTTTATGAAGATGCATAAAGTAAATACTAGGACTACGAATTTGGCTTTTTAATGTTGCCACACGGATGTTTCAGACAAGATGCCTCTCTGGCAATGTCACCTGGCGTTCTTGAAATTTAATTGTGAATGGAGGTATTTCTTTTGTTCTGAAAACCAAAACAAAAGCCAGAAATGAAGGAACCCTCAGCCACCTGCCTTGAGGCAATGATACTTATCATTAAATGGTGTAACCATATCACATCAGCTGGATTCATGTTTTTTTTCTGTTTACTCCAGCCTAGAGACAAAGTCATTCGATCCCAGTTTGCGTGCACATACAAAGATGAAGAACTGCCACTCAACCGGGTGCTGGAGTTCCCCAGCACCAGCCAGGTCCCAACCTGTGTGCACCCAGCACCCAAACTCCAAACCCTCCCAGCTGTGGATGAGGACTGCAGCTCTGATGTGGAGGAGTCAACCCAAGGTACAGAGTCCAACTTAATTTCATAAAATCCTATAGGTACTTTTTTTGGTGCTCCACTGCATGCGGAGAAAAGCTCAAAATGTCAACACAAGCCGTGCAGCGTTCTCTTTGTGCTGGGTTGGATTTCTGTTTCCTCTGACGCCACACAGCTGGACTGAGGCCCAGGCACACCTTCCCAGCTCCAGCCTTGAACCCTTCCCAGCCCCAGCCCTGGGACTGGTACTTACCATCAGCCATGAAATGAACCCCTATTCTATAAAACCTGCTCACACCCACATCTGTAGTAAAAAACCAAAAAGAACACACACTCACACAGACTTTTTGCCCATTTCCCCTTCTGTCTTTTGTTCCGTGGGAATTCAGGCTCGGCTCCATCAGGTTACATGACAAATGTTCAATTTCAGCTTCACAGAATAAACACACAGCCTGCTTCCACCGGCAGCTAACGTCAGCAATTTCGTCACAGCTTTTTCCCTTTTTTTTTCCTACCAGGTTGTCACACTTGCTTTTTGCTTTGTTTCAATCTTTCCAGCCAAGTCTGCATCTGAATGCCCGAATAAGGAGCAGAGCGGCGTGCAGCGGGGGGCTGCTCTGGCGCCAAGAAGTGGAAATGCCCAAAACAGAGGTGCAGGCTCGGGCAATAGGAAGAAAACCGCTGGCACTGAGACGCAGAGACAGGGCAACAAGAGGAAGCAGGTGGATTCAGAGCAACATGGAGGTTCAGAGAACGAGCCTCCAAGAAGAAGCAGCTCACCAGTGTCTCGGTCAAAGTGCCTGGCAAGAATGTCGGCAAGGCCTAAGAAGAAGCTGATAGCTGGACAGGGAAAACTAACCAGCTTCTTCAGAGTCTAATGGTTGTTTGTACTGGTTTCATGATGGCACAGTGCGAGAACTTTCTGTCAAGCTGTCTTCATACGAAGCAGCTGCAATTTTTTTTTCAAAAAATTTTGTGTAGTACATGAATATTCTAATTAAGGCTGCTTTTAATAATGATTTTTAGTCCGAGTTAATCTGTTGACTGTTGTTTTAACAAATACTTTTTGGGAGATTTGCTTACTTGCTGAGAGTTTGATGACTCTACGCTAAATATGAAGCTCCAGCTAGCAAATGATACGCTTATTTTAGCATTAAGCAGAGCTAAAAAGCTAGCCTGGCTCTGATAATTGAGATATAACAAGTTAATTAGTACAATTTAGAGGTGCTAGGCACATTTTTAAATCTTTAGACAGAGCCGGGCGAACTGTTTCCCTCCAGTTTCTAACAGTAGCATTTAGCATACAGATCAATCTTTGTATGAAGTCGACAAGATTTAACAAGTTAATTAGTAAAATTTAGAGGTGCTACTGAGTGCCTGGTGTTGTCCCAAGTTTTAAAAATCCAAACTGCAATTCCGGTTTCTATGCTAAAATAATACTTTTTATGCTAAACTTAGCTAACTGCCTGGTAGCTGTAGCTTCATACACAGCGGAGTGGTATCAATCTTCCCATTTAACTCTCAGCAAGAGTGTTGAATAATAAATCCTAAAATGTCAAACTATTAATTTAATCATTAAGTCTGTAAAATGTGGATGAAAAGCACAAAGTCTTTACATTTGAGAAGCAAGAACCAGCAAATTATCTCGCTTTTTCTTTCTTTAAAAAGGACAGAACGTCTAATCGCTAAACAAAAATTATTGCTGATTAATTTTCTGTTGATTAACTAAGCAATATATTCTTTCCACACTAGTTTAACTGCTATTTTTACCTGTTTAGCAGTGTGGAAAATGTAGGTGGCCACAATGTGAATAATCAGTATGACAGCACATCATTTGGAAATTGGTTAATACACTTTCTTTCATCGAGACAAGTCCTGCTTTGTGCTTGAAATGTAGTCTATGTAATCGTTAGTTGTACAGTTTATTTAACTTGTAAAATTCCACAGCGAAATTAACTCTAAATACAATGCACACTTTTCACTTTTAATAAACTTTTTTATTTTGTTTTACAAGTTTGAGCTCTCATTTTCTACAAGAAAATGCATTTCAGTGTAACACATATAAGGGGAAAATTTCTACAGCACAATCGGCACAGGACGGCAGCACGGGGAGAAACATTTATTCTACCCAGCAGGGTCGGTACACTCTTCCTATCATACACCGCAGCACTGGAAGGGAAGAATAAAGAAAGTGAAAAATGCTTCAAGAACATCAAGAAATCCGATATCAGAACATTATTGGAGAGGTATTACTTGAGGGGAAAAAAAAGCTTTAGCTCAACTTTTTTTTAGCATTAAAACAGAAACATGGGTTTACAGATACTTACAGTCTTGGTCGGTGTTTCTGCGATCAATTTTCAAACTGTGCTCAGCGGGAGTGTGGCTCAAGCTTTGGTCTGTGAGCAGAGGGAAGGACCGGGTGAAGGCCGGGTTCAGCCCACGAATACTTCGTCCTCTCAGCCCCAAGTCCTGAAACACAGTATTGATCAGTGATTGCATGTGACACCGTGAGACCACACACATTTCCGTACGGCAGGATCTGAACTCTGGATCGTCGCAGCTTTCATGGATTATCTTTTCACTTGCAGCACAGGTGTTGGATCTGTCTTTACCAGCTGATCCAAGCCACAGGAACCCCAAATGGAAGAAATGTGTTTCCCCATTTTTTATGATATCACAGTGGCCCGTTTTCTTCCACTTCCCCCCTCGGTTCACCCAGATGGCTTTGTTCTCTCCAACATGGCTGCCTGTTCCCTATTACCGCAGAGATAACCACCATGTTCATGACACACAGGAGACGCAACCGCCAGATAAACTCTTTACACATCGCAGCCAAACGTTTGAGGGAGCACAGATATATCATCATTCTTCCCACTGTGATTCCAATAAATCTTTATAGGCTTGTGATCATTTGACCTTTCAGCTAATAGTATTTCCCGATTTCCAACGCTGCTGTAAAAGTTTTTCACAGAGGTGTATGAAATATTGACTTAACAGTAGACACAAGGATGGTGACGAATGAGAGGGGTCAAATGTTCAGTCACAGGATGGAGATAATGTGCTCTTTGTTGCTGAACTATGGTTAGCTGCGGTTGTTTATGGAAAGAAATCTCATGCAATTAATAGTTATGATGCATGACTGTTACTGGCAGAGTTCAGTGACTGCAAACCGAGACTGGTCAGATACATTTTTTTTTTTTTTTGAGGGGGGATAAATGAGCTAAGAGTAGTCCAAATAGCTGGTAACTTTAGACTGGATTAACTTGTTGTTGAGCAAACAATGTTTAAAGAGTTGGTTCACTCAAATAATAAAAAAGATATGCTTACAGACGTCTGGTAATTTAGATTGCAGCTAAAAATGCCGTTCTACAATATACTGTTCTTACCCATTTTACTTTATACAATGTCTAATAACGTCTAATAGTATTTCAGATGTCTATAATTATTTTGTTTTTCATTGTCATTTATTTGTTGTTGTGTTGTTAGCTTCTGTAACACGTTAATTTCCTTGGTTCTTGGATCAGTAAAGTATCCAAGTTTACTGTATCCTTCTCAGATTCCCAGCATTTAGTTGTTTCTCTCGTAATCCGTGCTATTCAGGGATTTTCTTGGATCCATCCGGGTATTACACATGACGATAAACAGACGCAGAACCGTGGTAATGTAAAGGGACGCAACCGCACTTACCATAATTTACCTAACCTACATAGGTCCCAAGCCAGGTCTGATAGCCCATCCATTCGGAAACAAGTGTCCTGGGTGACGTGCTCAACACTGTCAACAGTTTTGACAGCACCCAGTTTTTTCTATTTTTCTTCACACACACACACATTTATCTTATTAATGACTTATAAAGCATCAGTAAATGTTTTGGTAACCATGATTTAATCTATTAGTTACCCTTTAAAGGTCCAGTATGTAAGATTTAAGAGCACCTATTGGCAGAAATTAAATATTAAGAATATTATTAAAAATTAAGAATCAGTGTTTTTTTTTTAACCATAGAATGAGCTGTCTATATCTGCATATGGAGCAAGTCCTCTTCCACAAAGTCCACCATGTTGTTTCTACAGTAGCCCTGAACAAACAATCAAACACTGGCTCTAGATTGGCTGCAGTGCGACACTTACTGAGGCGATGATGATTCTAGGTCTTCCATCTTCATCCATCTCGCTGCTGTCCAGCATGAGGCTTCGTCTGTACACAGGAGGAACCCCAGCAGGCTCAGACACGGGCTTGTCCCCCAGGAACAGGCCATCTTGCTCCGATAAGCTGTCGTCTCCTTTAGTTGCGGGCATGGCTGCAGTGACCGAGTGTCTGCTCAGCTCGGAGAACAGCAGCAGAGTGTACAGAGCAGAGTAAACAGAGATCATGGTTTCTACGATGTTTAGCTCTCTATTAGCTGACGAGTGTTGTGACTGGGCTCTCGGGCGTCTTATATATTCACAAAGAGGGCAGTTTGCTCACAACTTAAAGCTGTCATGTAAGAAAGTGTCGCGTCTCCTGCAGGGGTGCATCTATCTTAAAGGCCGGAGGTCACAGGAAGTTTAAAGGTCACGGTGTAAATCCATTAATAGGTGTTCCTTCATGAAATAAAAGGCTGAATAGCACTGTTTTGTCTGTTTTGAGATGTGATGGATTCAAATGGATAAAGAGGTGAAACATGGAGGGGCTGTTATTTCCATCACATCACAGCGCGGCATCAAGAAGGCTCACAGGGGGTCAGAGGGGCAGGAATTAACTGTGGATATTTTCCTCCAGAATCCACATGCTGAAATGAACCCAGCAGGTGAGAGGACAGAGACTGACTCCCATCACCCATTGAGTAGTGAAAGTGCGTCATTTTCTCTGAGTGGCATCAGCGGCTGAACATGATGGACCGCCGAAAAGGTCAGTTACATGTACGCAAGTCTCCAAACTGTAGGAGCTGGTGTCGTTAATGTCGACACGCGTCTGCAGGAAGTGTTATTTGAGAACTGCACTTTTTAACATGCAAAACTGCAGCTATCATCCGATGATGATTTAGCTTTTTATTGGTTATTTACTAAACTATTTGCATTCATATGTAGATGTCTAGGCCGGCCAAAATGCTGTCTGGACCTGTCTCAAGTTGTTAATTGACTGTAAGCAATGACCAGTGCACGGAAGAGGAAGTCTGGATATCTGTGACGAATCTCCAGATATACTGAAACACGTACAGCTGCAGCCACGTTTCATTCGGAGTCCACACAACACAAATCGAACCCAATAGTACAAGACAAACCCATCAACACAATGATTATTTGTAGTCAATAAATATGAGGCCAAATATAGCAATTATCCACTTGTTAGCATGATGTGCAGCCTCACAGAGCTGCTAGCATGGCTGTAGATTCTCTTTGTATTTTATTTACTTTTTCATAATTTTTGTTCGGATTTAACTAGATTTAGCTTTACGCTGTATTTTCAAAAGATCAGGCGAAGACACCAGGTGATGCACTCTTCCACCGATGACGTACTCTATCATGGAGTTCACTTGATTGGATAACAGGCTGCCGGGTTATCTCAAACAGGAAACAACATGGCAGCCTGCTCACAATCGTTCTGTTATTCTGTCTAAACAATCCACCAAAATGTATTTCTGGAAACATCTGAGGCAAGAAATAGGCAGTACCACTGCTGAGGCTTGTGTTATTTTAGAATTACATCGCCTAATTTGAGAGCTTGGATCAAGTTTCATGAGCCAGCTGCATCGCAGTGGACAGACTCATCTGCATAAAATTGAATCTAGTCTATTTTCCGTCAGTACAGACCAGCAAACGTAGCTCAACTCCTCCTCCAAACTTGCAGCAACCATGGATGGATAACCAAAGGCCAGTGGGCTCTGTAGCCTTCAGGTGCAAATTGTTACCATTATTTAAAGAGACTCCAAATGACCACTAAGAGACACAAAGCCACATAACGACCACAAAGAGACGTAAACCACCACAAAGTCTGTGTGTCTTGCTCCTATGGTGGTGGGGACCTTTGCATCTCTGCCCAGGCGCCCACTGTCTCATAATCCACTCATGGTTGCAACACTCCCACCATGCAGGAAATTAACAGGAAGAGCTGAGACCCCCTCGGTTGCTGGATCTCATGGAAATGCACCTTTAAAGCTGCTGGTAGGCAGGTTTTGTTGCTCTTGAATAGAGCCAGGTTTGCTGTATACCCAGTTTCCAGTCTTTATGTAATGCAGTGGCAGCAGGCTGCTGGATGGACCCTCGTATTTAGTTTATATATGAAGGCGGTATCAATCTTCTCATCTCGCTCTCGACAAGAGATCAAATAAACGTATTTCTCGTATGTCTGAATTCGATATGCCACAGCGCTGTGATCAAGCCCTGGGAGCGTTTGATGGACAAGCACCCATCAGCTGATGATAAAAGGCGGAGGCAAATAAAAACCAAAAGGGCCTCCATGTTGACTTAGCTCCTCGCAGGCTTCTTCTCGGCTCAAAAGGCTTACCTTATTAACATCACAGGAGCCGTAGCGCAGGGGATGGAGAGCCGGGACATGAATAATAGCTATTGAACTCAGCTGAAGTGATTTTACTTGGAGCGGTCAGCCTTTATTTTGTAAGTATTATTGTTGGAGGGCGAGGGCTTCTACTGAAGGACTGAACTTGTCCACAGGGGCACGGCCGTTCCAGCAGAAGCACAACTGAACTTGTGAGCTTCGTGCTCTGTTGTTGTAACCTTTCTCGCTTTTTCTCTCTTTCTGATAATCTCTCCTTCCCTTTTCCCATATTTCTCCCGACATATAGGCTGTATTAACTTGCCGATATGGACGCTGCAAGTCAGTGCCACCTGATCCAAAGCTTCTGGGCTCTATCAGCTATCTTGGCACTCGCTGAGAAGATTCAATGAACTCTGAGCTGTGGTGAAGGTCTTTATCTGGTAACTGTGATTTTTCCCTGGTCTGAATTTCTAAGAAATCATTACCATAATTCTCTAACAAAGAACATTAGAGAAAAAAAAGCCAAGAGTCAAATAATCTTATGAGGACCAGATGTGATTCGGTGAGTATCCATGAACATTATTTACTAAATCTTTATGTTTCCACAACACAGCTCGTCAAATCTTCAACCCATGCCAGTAAAGTTTATTCAACTACTGACGGTGCTGTCGCTGATTTATATTTGGTCTTGTTTGTACGCTGTTGTAATTGTGTCCAGATTCGATCCGGCCTTGTGCATGCTTTAAATTTTGAACCCGAGGAAGCTGCAGAGTAGTTTTTTCATCAGCTCTGTCAGCTGCTTGCATCACCTGTCAGTCGCCAGTGCTGTATTTCAATCACACCGCCTACAGCTTTGTGCATAAAGAGGCCTCAGAAGTCTGGGCCCTATGACATCAGTAGCAGCATTGTTTTATAATCCTCCGGGGGACAACGCATTATTTCCTCGTGCTGTATTAACACGCTGCCTTTCATCACCGACACTCGTCTTCTAATAGAAAATATAAAGGAAAGAAAAAACAAACAGTGGCTTTGGTTCCAGGGAAATATGATGCACCGATGCTCAATGCATGATGTTCTATATCTGTGTGCTGCAGAGGCTTGAGTTGTGCCAGAGGCCAGCGTGCTGCATTCAGCAGAGATGCGGGTGCAAACGGGGGGGACCACATTTTGGGCAGGTTTTTTTTTTTTTTTGTTGCCCAGAGAACAGACCATGGTTTCCTGGAACAATGCAGCTGATGAGAGTCTCTCCAAGGAAAATAAGGCTCTGACATCATGGGTTCTTAAAGCACACAGCTGAGCCAACACTCTCTCCTGCTATAATCAAGCCTCAGTGAATTTCCACTGTCGACTGAAATTGAGAAAGAGGGAGAATCTCCTCCAATGGTTTAGACACTTTTTTTTAAACAAATGCTTTAATGTAACTGCTGACATTCCCGCTGTAGTGCGAGGCTCACGGTGCACTTGTTGGACTCTTGTGTCTCAATTTCCTTTTACATCTGGCCTTGGCTCGCGATAACAATAAAATGTGACACAAGGCTACTTGTAAATTTGTCATGGACTCATCACTGGCCAAGACTGGATGCAAGTCTCCGGATATGATACGTGGGAATGGAGACAACAAACGCTGAGTTGACAGGAGCAACAGTTAAACCCATAGACTCAGAGGTGTGGACTCAGTTCACATGACTTGGACTCAAGTCAGATTCAAGTCACAAATCTGATGACTTTAGACTGGACTTGACAAAATCAAAAAAGACTTGCAACATGACTTTGGCTTTAACTCAAATAACTAATGACTATACTTGGACTTGAGCCTTTCGGCGTGAAACTACTTGATACCTTCCCCCCAAATCCAAAGAATAAAAAGTATGTTATTTAAAAACTGTTATGAATCAATTAATTTCCAAACATTAACGCTGTTCATTCCCAGCAAGTCGACACTTCATTCCCCAGAACATTATGTTATGATGCACCAGTTGCAACAAATTGCAGTATGCAAAACATTCAGGTTAGACATTATAGATGGAAGCGCAAAAACGTTAAACAAACTTTTTAAGTCGACTTCGTTGACAAGTTGTTTTATTCGTTGTGGATCGTAATAATAATTCAAAGAAAGAGCAAAGCCGGCACACGTTGTTGTGTGATCAAACAGCATGTAGGTTGTTAGCTCTGAGGTTGCTGTTTTCCATAGCGAAGGGGATTTGAAAACTATTGCACACAGAAAGCGGGATGGGGGTTGAATGCTAGCCTAAATATCCGGCCATATAGGCTTATAGCCTGTTGTTGCTTCTCAGAGTTGAGGAATGATCCTTAAACAGCTGAATTTCAAGGACACCTGTTCCAATGTCAAGGATCCTTTGAATGCTTTTGAGGACGGGGTCGTTAATTTGGTCTGTAGGATCTGTAGCACCGACAGTCTACATCCAGTTGGTCAGACTTGCAAAACAATGACGTGGTCCCACCCTCTGCTTAGACTGTATAAGATAATGGATGTAGCTACCATGAGGTCACACACTGGTTTGTGGACTCATGTTGTGAAGCCTTGAGTTCGGCATTTTGGCCGTCGCCACCTTGGTTTTTGGAGCCAGAGGGGCCGATCTTTGACAGAGGATAGAGCCATGACGAAGTGAGAGGTGGAGGGGCCCTTAATAATGTGTAACGTTAAGCCTTAATGAAATTAGCAACACAGACCAAAACTGTGTTTGTACCAGGCTGTAAACATGTTTATTTCTGCTGTAAAGATGGGCATTTTAACATGAGGGTCTATGGGGATTGACTCCGTTTTTGAGCCAGCCTCAAGTGGCCATTAGAAGAACTGCAGATTTTGGCACTTCAGAGTTGGCTTCGTTTTTCAGCCCTTTGGTTGCCATTTGGTTAAACCCAGCAAAGTGAAATCCTGTGTGTCCTATTGGGGAATAAAAAAAAAATGAATGGAGACTGATGAAGCCTTACAACCACTTTTCCTGTAAAACAACCAGTAGAATAAGTAGTAAAATTGGTGAGTGTAGTAAAACAGACCACAAGGTCATTCAAAAGACAATTGTGTGCTTAAGATGAGGAGTTGAAGAGTGTGGAGAGATTGTGTTTCAGGGGCTCGGTCCAAATTCTGTGTCCTTAGATGCACTGGATCCTGAGTGCAAGCAGATCAATGGAACGGGTTGTGTTCCTTCCAGAACCATCCTGGTTCTTGAGGTTATTCAAACATCTTTGTGTTGCACTCCATGAGTCACCATGTAATCCAAAATTAGCACATATAAGAGTATAAACAGAGCATTTTTAAGACGTCCTGATGTTTGTATTTTATAATAATTAAAACTGGATGATACTGTACATCCGTATTCACTTTGATAATTGGCTTATTTGTGATGGCTTGGTTACTCGCCACTGCCCAGGCCTCTCTGCACACAATTTCTCTCTGATTTATTTGAACTCTAAATCTTGCAAGCTTGCAGCCTACAATTGGACTATTAGGGTGAGATAATTGATTCTGTATTAGTCATGGAGACGGATGAAATAACATCCAGGATGGCCGGGATGACCGGGGCCTCGCCAACCTCCCTGCTGCTCCACATTTTGATCTCCGCCGTCTGCTGCGCGGCGGGCCAGAGAGCCAATTTATCGGGGTTTGATTGTTGTCCCACATACATCCGTTTAAAAAAAAAAGTGCTGAGTTAGAGCTCAGGCGCTGTCACTGCGAGCATCCTCCAAAGAGCTGAACACGCAGCTCTGGCCTCGGGGAGCACCACGCCCCGCCGTGTTTGCTTTGGCAGACCCCGCCACCTCTTAGGAAGTATCACTTTGTCATTCAGCACACAGCTTCATACTGCATGGTGCACAAAGCTTCAGCTTGAGTTACAGCTTCATCTATGGCTAAAATGGCTTAAAAGATTTGCACATGCTTAAGAGAGACAAACATCTGCTTTGCAATTATCTGCTGTTTATGTGTCTGAATCCACAGGGTTCCTCATAAAAGCGGCAGAGTTTACCAGCATGATGTTGCATAATCCAAACAGTCATGTCTTTATAGGATGGTGTTCCCCACGAGGTTTTACGAGTGTATGCATCCAGAATGTGTTCAGAGCCCTTCACATTTTGGTGTGTTGCAGCCTCGTGCTTAAATCATTTAAATTCATGTTCCCCCTAAATCATTCAATATTCAACCCCATAATGACAAAGCAAAAACAGGATTATAGGTTTATTTTGCAGGCTTATTAAAAAGAAAATGCTTAAATGTAACACTGATATAAGCAGTCGGAGCTTTAACACCTTTGGCAGTGATTACAGCCTTGAGTGTTCTTGGGTATGACATGACAAGCTTTGCACAACTTCTTGGCAAACGCCATGCAAGCTTGAGAAAGACAGACAAAAAGAATGTCTGGCAAGATCAAAACATAAACGACAGGGTGATTACAAGACAGACTACATGTAAAATATTTAGCATTGTCGATGTTGAAATACACTTTTATTGTGGCAGACCAGATATGAAAGTGTCAAGTAAATGGCATTAAACCCCAAAAAACAGACATTCAGCACGGGCCAGGGACCTACTTTTGGAACAGTTGTGAACCACTGCTGTATAGCGTGTTTTGTCCTTTGATTGCTGTTTTATTCTCTCACAATAAGCTTTTCACAGCTAGTGTATGAAGCATTTTGAGAAGAGCGGTGCATGAATGTACACAAAGACACATTGTGCCTGACAGAAGGGACACTGACAGTGTCTGGGTGGCGTAGCAGGTCCACCTTACTTGCTGTCGATGGAAGAATTGGAGTTCGGGATTACTTATATGGATATTCAAAACAAGGAGAACACCCATTATGAAAGTGATGATGAGTAAACAGAGGAAGATTTCTGGTTTGTGTTTAAACAGCCTGATTTTCTGAGCCAATTCTGTCACTGAGGAGGGAGCACTTTGTTTCCGAACTTTACAGATGAACCGGCAACACCTTGGTGGTGTCTCCAGACAAAGATAACAGTCTTATTATGTATACGAAGAAGGAAAAAAACCAAACTGCCACCACCAGTTTATCTGACTCAACATGCACAGGCACTCGACCCAGACAGTCCTTCTGAACATGAATCATACAGTTTGCTTATTTAACTGATGCTTCATGATGCAGGAAATGCCTATATTTGACTCGGCTTCTTGGTGGGAGTGGTGTTGGACGTGATATAAGGTGGCTTGTGGATGTGACCGCTGAGTTAAGCTATTGTTAGCCGCGACAGAAAATATTAATGCAACATTAGAAGGTCTCGCATTGTTGTTGTGGTCTGACGCAGACAGTCTGTAGACTTGCAGGTGTTTCCATTAAAAGGTGTTTTGCGTATGAGCCGTAATTGCAGTAGTGTACAACCGAAGACGAAGAGAGCGAGTGGTATTCCAAAGGCAAAGTCCTTATGTGTGGCAGCGACCACGGATAAGGGATTTCTGGGAGAGGATCGTGAACGAGGGATTCACAGAGGACTTGAATGTCCGGTGACGTATATTTGCGCAAAAGGGGTTTCCATTACACTTTCGTGATATACTTCTTTATCGACACGTCTGAAAAACCACCTCATGAGAATGTAAAAACTTTTCCCTCGATAACTGACAGTTTTTTTCGAAATGTAGGTGTTTCCATTACCAGTTTTTTATTGCGATATTTAGGTTTTGCGCATTTCTAGGGTTAATGGAAACACACTTAGTGTTAGAGCACATATTCGGTGTAGAGAAGTTTTGTGCGGTTCGTCAGCTGCAGCAACCTGACATTGAATAAAACATTTAGTCAGGTTCAGGCAGCTCTTGTACTACTGCATGTGAACAGGTCTTATTGGCTCGAAAAGTGTTTCTAACTTTGTCTAAGGTTCTTTGTATCTCATCAAAACTCAAACTTCGTTCTGTCTTTGCGCCCCTCGTAGACAACCATTCTCATGTCACCAATTAGCTGTTAGAAAGATGGCTGCGCCCTGCTGGTCAATAAGTGAAATACATCTTCTTTCAGTCAATCTTTGATTTAGGGGAGCCGTCTGGCCACTGCCATAAAGCCCAGATCGGTGCAGTGATGGCTGTCCTTCTGGGCGTTTCTCCCATCTCCGCACAGGAGCTCTGGCGCTCAGCCAGAGTGACCATTAGATTCTTAATCACCTCTCTAAACAAGGCCCTCTCCCCTTATTGCTCAGTTTGGCCATGCACATGGCTCTAAAGAAGATTTCTGGTTGTTCCAGACCTCTCTAATTAAAAAATGATGGCATTCACTGCACTCCTCTGAACCTTCAAAGCAGCAAAACACTGTTGTAGCCTTCCCTAAATCTGTGCCTCGAGACAAGCCTCTCTCTGGCCTTATAGAGCCTACACGTCCAATCAGCTGAATTGAGCACAGGTGGACTCTAATCAAGGCGTGGAGACATCTCAGAGATAATCAGGAGCAATGGGAGGCACCTGAGTTAAACAGTCACAGTAAAGAGTCTGAATGCTTTTGTCAATATGATATATCAGTCTTTTTATTACATTACAAATGTTTCTACAATCCTGTTTTCTCTTTGTCATTATGATGGAAAAATAATGTAAAGGATTAAAGCACAAGGCTGCAATATAAGAAAATGTGAAATGAGTTAATATTTTGTGAATGTAATGTATGTGCATGATGCATTAAAAGAAAAACCCCACAGCCATTTCTGTGATGTTGACAAGTGGTTTATTCAGCAGGAATGGTGAACAATTTGTCAGTATTTTTTTTTTCTACAGAAGGCAATCGAGCACCATAAATAACAGCGCTGTAATCAAACAGTTTCTTGGACAGTGAGCTTCAGGAAATGACGTTTTCTCATTAAACACCTCACAGAGTCGTGAATCTCTCACTCCCACATTTTAGACTTTATTATTATTTCACACAAGTGACAAAGAGACATGTCTGAATGATTCATAGTCACATGATTTGAAGTTGGTTGCTGTAGCTTTCCTCAAATATACCAGATACACAGAGGGACTTCTGTCTGGCTCACTTTGCTATCTATTATATTACAAGCTGTATGTCAGGTACCAGAGACGGTGTGCGAAGGGTGTTTTGTAGCTGCAGCGCCGTTTAGACAAGAATGGCAACACTTGATATTTACTGGTTCAGTTCATTGCATAATGATGCGCAGTGAGGCTTTGTTCTCATTAAAAAGTCTTTGGTTTGTTCTGTATATCTGAAAATCTGGGAGGACCAGTTTCTTGTTCATTTCAGCCGCCAGGTTGACTGATAGCATTTTTTAAATAATAGACACCAAAGCACATATGCAAATTCCGATTTTTGGTTGTTAAAGATAAAAACACACTTTTAAATTAATCGGTAAAATAAGTTTTAATTCAGAGAGCTGCTGTTGGGGACTGCTGCTTGATCCGACAGCCCCAAAATTCAGAAGCCCCACTAGTCCGTTGGTTACTATGACAGCCCACTGTCAAAAACAAACGGCCATTGCTCCAAAGTCCCATTTCTCAAAAAATATACACTTCCTGCAGTTAGACAATCCAATCACCAGAAAAAATGTTTGCTTTGTAAGCTTCTGTTAACCACGGATATGGTTACATCGTTAACAATGCTGTGGTTAATGTGTGGTTAGATTTAGGCACAAAACCACTAGGTTATGATGTAGGTTTCGTGGCATATTTGTTGCTGGAAAATGAGGGACGGGTCAGTGAAAAACGTTCAGGTTTGGTGGCTTAAATTGGTAAAAACACCCTGGATCAGCTGCTCGAATGCTGCTTGGGAACTCAAACTAACTGCACGGGATATGTCTTTTGGAAGATTTCAGATCAATGGGCATTTGATTTTTAGACAACGGGCTGTCAAAGAAATGGACTTACGGTCCGATGGGACGTTTTTCGGACTACAGGGGCTTCTTAATTTCTGGCCGATGGAACGATGGCATGGCACCCAAATGTTTTGGTCAAAATAAATTAAACTCCTGGCCTATTCTTAAAGTGAGACTATGCAACATTCTGAAGAAATAACACATTCTCTCTCTTACATATGAAAAGTTGAATTCATAAGCAACAAAACGCACCCTTGCTCAATTTAATACACTTACGGGTTTTGTAACTACAGCCTTGTTTGGTCTAGTACGACCAGTAGCTTATGCAGGTTAATGTTAGCTAATGTTAGCAAACTTAAAGCAGTAGTTCGACATTTAGGGAAATACCTTTGTTCGCATTCTTGCCCAGTTAGATAAGAAAATTGATAATGCGCTCATATCAAGCTACAACCAGAAGCTAGTTAGCCTAGCTTAGCATAAAGACTTGAAACAGGGGGAAACTGCTTGCTTGGCTAGCTTGTCGACCACCGTCGCTTTTCAAGGCTCAAGGAAAGTTTTTTGAATATAAAACCTCCATGGATCAAAAATTCACAATAGTAAATTGACCTTGTTCGCAGTTCGGGGTGTCCTGCTAACAGTTTTATAATGGTGGTATACGGGGGAAAAACTTTTGGGGCTGCAGGGGATTTTTTTTGCTGCAATACCGAGAGTGGGCACTGGGAAAACTTGGAAAAAATGGCTGAGCGTTTCTCAGGGCCAGGAGTTGATTCCTCCTGTTTCAGCTTTTTGTGCTAAGCTAAGCTAACCAGCTGCTGGCTAAAGCCTCGTATTTTACCAAGTGGCAACCTTCACAGCTGAAAAATGAAGCCAGCACCGAGGTGCCAGAAACTGCAGTCCCTTAAATGGCCACTTGAGGCTGGCTCCAAAAGCGAGTCAACACCCACAGACACCCATGTCAAAATGCCCAACTTTACAGCAGAAATAAACATTTAGCCTGGTAAAGAAACAGTTTGGTCTTAAGCTAATTAGCTACAGCTAGTTTCCCTGATTATGACAACTGTACGGGGATATCCAGCTTTCCGTTAAGTACATTTTGTTTTGATGGTTTTAAGCCTTTTTTCACTAGTAAAAATTAGCATTAGCATCATTACACATAACCATAGCTGGAAATGCATCGCGCTAACCAAGCTAGCAGCAAGCAGTCGGATTATCTTCAGCTTTTCGTCCAGACACGGTCACAACTAGCTCCAAAAATCAAGATAGCGACAGTCAAAATGTCAAACTCAAGGCTTCAAAACATCATCACAGTGGCCACATTTTTTATTTTATGCTATAGAGAGATATTATTATGATTTTCTGATCTAACTTTCGGCAAGAAAGTGAATTTCCCAAAAATATGAACTATTCCTTTAAGCTAGACGCTGTGCGATATTAATGATTAAATCACTGACCTTAAAACTTTTCTCTACTTGTTTTTTTCTACTAGTCCTGTTACACTACATTTTAGCGTGTCAGATAAACATAATGGTGTCTGACTCTCGCCAAAATGAAGGCAAATTTAATATGCCATTATCCTGTAATTACCACTTGTAGCCACAGTGGCTGCTGTTCAGCAAAAGCTACGTAGTCTTGTGTATTTTTATTATTTATTTTTTTTCCAATAATCAATACCTTGGCTTCCAGTGAGGTGCATGTACACACACATCTCAGGGCAGACAAAAGCACACCATGACTTTTAACAATGTCAATACAATTGGAAGAATCACAGTTCACAGTACTTTTGTCAAGTTATTTTTGGCATAAGGGATCTATATTGAGAAAATAATTCAAAAACAGTAGAAAAAATAGCATTTTGCCTTCTTGGGACCACAACATGGTATTTTCTTCTTTTTTTTTTTATCTCCATGCATTCACAGATTTCACACAGATACATTTACTCGCTTACACTACTACCTTATTGAAACAGCTTACAAATAAAAACACTATTAAAATGGTGGCCACAAGGCTGTGCAAAAGGGAAGACCTCCGATGTAAGCCCTGCCATCTGTCTGTCTTAGCCATCTCTTGCAAGTAACAAACTACAAAATAGCACCATTATACAGTGGATAGGATTCTTAATACAGTTTTGTTATATGAAACCATCATGTACAATGAATGATAGTAATGCATAGGTTAACATAAATGGGAGTACTGTTTGATTACACAGGCAGAGGAGGCAGAGCCAGAGATGAGATGTCTTGGGCGGTTTGTGCGATAAAACGACTGTAGATCCGCATGGAGGCTTGAACAAACAGCCATGACTGTCGGCCCTCATGCAAGGACTTCTCAGAACTGGCTTTTTATGAAACGTCTGTGTGTCTGTGTGTCTGTGTGTGTTTGACCCTTGCGCACAGTTACACAACTCTCATTTACACTGTGGGTGCTTTGCATGTGTGTTTGTGTACTGTTATATGTGTGCCGTATCCACAGCTCCAGGATGACTTGTCATTTTTGGTTCGCAATATTTACCAAATCGTTTAATCTGCGTGTTTCTTCGGTGGACTTTGCAACAGATGCTGTGGGTTTCGTTGATGTGCTCTCGCCACGATGGCAGGCAATGCAGTCCAAGCGACAACTGAAGTAGCAAAGGTCTCGGCCTCCCCCAAACTATCAAAATGGCCAAGATCGAGTAACCGTTAAACTTCCCATCTACGTGGCTATAGTCAGAGCCTCTCCTTATTTTGCTTCAGACGTAGGTGTTGACAGATCTGGGAACATAATAGTTCTTTAAGAGAACAGGAAAAATAATTTACTCTAAAGAGCGCTTGTTGACTTGCTGTGACTAAACTTTCATGACTGGTGCTTAACCTTGAACACAGGCCTCCACTCAGAATCAAATGTTGATCACCGTTGACTGGATTGTTGACAAAAATCAGATTTGGCCACGACATTTTGCCTGATTGTCGCTATTTGCCCTTTTCCACTCACTTATGCCAAATGCACTTTGAATCCACTGAATGACCCATTTCTGACAACAAAACAAGCACCATGCACCGACTGGCCAAAAATCCTTAATTCAATTTAGCTTCTGGTTAATTAGTTTTCTGTTTTTTTCTTAAACAGGCACAATCTTGTTTTTGTACTTCCCACCTCCCTGAAAATCCCCTCTAATGGTGCTTGATCTGTTTGTTGTAGAAGTGTTTGGATCGTAGACTCGGTCCTCAGGTTCTCAACACTTCCTGAGGCTTAGGAGGGATTTGGATTGGACTCAAACCTTCAAGGGACTCCACTGAGACACAAGAACGCTGCTTTCTGGAGTCAATGAGAAGTAGGGATTTGACTTGGGCTCAAGGTAAAATAACTACAACAATGTTTAAAGTCTGATAATGAATCACCTGGTCTTTGTCTGTCAAAAGGTCCAGTGTGTAGGATTTATGGGGATATATAGGCAGAAATGTATAATATAGTAAGTATGTTTTTTTTTTTTTCGTCTATAATCACCTGAAAATAAGAACTGCTATGTTTTCATTACCTTAGAATGAGCTGTTGCTATCTACACCATGAGCAGGTCCTCATCCACACAGTTTGGTATATTGCACCACCATGTTTTTACAGTGGCCCAGAACAGACAAACAAAACACTGGCCCTTGATAGGGCCATTCATGTTTTTGCCACCATAGTTAGCAGCCCCTCTGTGACAAGCAGCATTGGAAAAACAGATTTTTTAAAAATAGGAAACTGCTTTTTTCAGTGTTTTTACCCGGTTTAAATCAGCGGGTCTGTTCATTTTGGAGAGGAAGAAACAACTGCGGATAATTCAGCTCCCAATAAAAACCTCCTGAACGTCTGGATCTTAAGTTATCAGAGAAGAAACGTGAGCACACATTCGCAGGTGCTCTGCTAGCGGCATGTCGGAGAAACACTGTTTTGTAAAGTGAAACTGTTTTATGCAGTGTTTTTAGTGGATTCAGTCACCTGGTCCATTTGTTTTAGAGAGGAGGAGAGACCTCTGCGGATAAGTCGGCTCCCAGTAAAAACCTCCTGAACAATGAACACTAAAGAAAATCTAACCGGGAGACGTTTCAGCTGGTTGCAATCTGCAATCCTCATCACGAGCTGCCACCAAATCCCCCTAAATCTTACACACTGAACATTTAAAGCAAACTCTGCTTTTTCTTCTTAGAATATCTTTAGCAATGCATGGTGCATAAAAACAAAGTCTGAAGGTAAGACAATCAGATTTTTTATAACTGGGGCAGTAACTATTAAATGTGACAGGTGACAAAGTATCCTGTCTTACCTGAGGAGTGAATGAATCCACTCTCTCAGACTGAGAGGATTTACCTCCGCAAAGTTCAGGAGACAGGACGGACCCACTCATTCTCAAACACAGCCTGCCGCTCTCTGATTGGCTGAAGCCCAGATCCGTTCTCACCTTTACTGGAGCCGGGGGGGGGGGATGCTGCAGCTCACACATGGAGGTATAATAAGCTCTTGTTCGTGTCTCAGCAGCTAAACTAGTCTGTTACATTGCATTAACAAAGAATTCCTCCCGATATGGAATGGTGCAGTGTATAAAATAATCACAAGATCCCTCATCAAACCCTTAAACACCACTTAGCTCTCAGGTTTCAATCATTTTGAAGAGCTTTTCGGACCTTTGTCAGCATCCTCTTTGTTTTGTTTTACAGTGAACCATTCCACAGGGGTACCAGGTAAGGCCACTCCCTTCTCTCTTCCCAAGTCGCTGGGCATTTGTCCATTCGCACCTTCCCTACATTCTGTAATTTCTGCCCCCCGTGTTGCCTCGACTTGAGTTTTTCTGATGCACTTCCTGCAACAAAAGAGAAACGCGTTTTAGACATTTGTCAGGGACACAGTTGATACAGGATAAAATGAGCAAGCTTGAGGACAGATCTGGGAAATCGGCGTCTGTGTTTTTTCCAATGGGAATAAACATCCGCATGAGCATCCTAAACTTATGCGCTTATGCAAGTCACTTCGGACAAGTGTCTGTCAGATATCATGTACTGGAATGTTCAATGCGTTACTCTAGTCAAAGGGTAGTTAATGAATAGAAGGAGGCATTGCTAAAGTTAGCAAGTTAGGTGAAAGCTAGCTAGCCTAGCATGCTAACTAGTTCAATCCAACATTAACAGTGGGTTTTCTGTGTGTTGTAAAAGGACTGGTGTCTTAAATCACTAGCAGTAAAAAACGAGAGGAGGGTTACATTTAACCGTTTACAGCTGCACCACAATCCACAAATTAATAAACAGACGAGTGATGTGGAAGCCACTGCACACGCAGATACACTAATATGCTGACTTCATCTCTGGACCTCGCATGTGTCAGTCTGTTTATGGTGAGACGCCAGAATTTCAGCACACAATGTACAGTAGCAGAGTGGAGATTCTGCCTGGGGAGCGGGAGTGCCACTGGGTCTACCACAAAAAACACTTAGTTCCTTCTCTTGCTAATGGTTTTCTTTTTTGAGAGAGGGGTAAAAAGCACACGGTCGAATCTTAAAAGGATCACGCTCTCTCCGCAGGTTGGCGAGGGTGAAACAGAGTCTGCATTTAGACCTCACGCTTTCTTTCTTTGGCCAAGAGATTAAGATTTCAGAACTAAGATTCTTCAAATGAATCTCTCTCTCATTTCAAAATAAAGGTTGCTCTGCTTTTGAGACTCCTGAGAATGTCACAGTGGAGGTTTATGATTTACAGGTCTGAAGGAATAATAACACAGGTATAAAAAGTATTCACTGGCATGCATACCTTGAAGGATGAACTATGTCCAGGTAAAGGTCTCTGTGGGAAGAAAATGAAGCCACTTAAATTGGATGGATTAATTCGACTTGCTATACAATAGCTACCAGCAAACCTAGTGACCCCTTAAAGTTAAGGTATGCTACCACTTTATGAGATAAGAAGTTTGAGACCACTTTCAAGTCTGCACCTAGTTAGCTTAGCTTAGCATGAAGACCGGAAAAAGGAGGACAGCAAGTCTATCAAAAAGTGGGCAACGTTTTTACTTTTCATTAAAGTGTGAGCTTAGCTAGCCTGGCTCAGGTCATAAGCTCATGAACTACCATGTTTGGCTTGAGTGTTTTTGGGTGAAACTGACACCTGTGGGCAGAGCTAGGCTAAGGTGTTGATTACGAACGTTTTTGGATTCAGACTGTTTGCAGCTTTGTCCGGGAATATACCTTTTGACTGACTAAACCTGATGGCGTAGAGTTGCGTGAGTTGCAGGAGAAAAAAGACTTTTTTTACTGAGTTTGTGGGTTATGCTAACATCCTCAGACTACAGTAGGCTGTGTAGGGGATGAAGTTATTAAGCAACCTTTAGCGGGCACTGGCAAAATAAATAGCAACAACAGGGTAATCAAGACCCAAAATGGAAGCCCTGTTTCGTACGACGTAGGCGATATACAGTGTGGCTAACTTACTTATCAAACATAATTAAAATCTGACTGAAACGTTTGTTTGAAATTAGGTTATATCATTAACTTGTTGTTGCCATTACAGAAACGAGCAAACAAGTTAGTTGCCCATATCAACTGTAAGTTAAATAGACTGAACAACATTTACTCCCCGGTCTGCAACTGGCAATTGACTTCTAATGGCGATATGTGAAATTGTAGCTGTAATGTTTGAAGACACCTAAAATGACAATGATGTTTTGTCAGTGGGCCTGTTTTTTGGGTGGCTATAAAACTAACCAACTGAGGCAACATTTACTCTGCGCCATTTTGTTTTCAGTGCGTAACGTGGGGTTTTTCTACCAGAAAGTTACTGCTGCGATTCAGTCTATACTTTTTTGAGAACAGCCTGCTGGCAATGACATACTAAGCAGTATTTACTGGGCCTACGTACTGATTATGTATAGTATGCGGCATTAGTGGGTTATTTATGCTAAGCTAAGCTAATCATTTTCTTGCTGTAATAAACAGAACGTGGTATCAATCTTCTCATCTCGAAGAAAACAAAACAAATGTCAAACACTTTCTTCAACATTCTCTGGACATGACGTGTTCATGCTCCGACAGATGCGACCAAAACATCAAACCTTGTCTTTTTTCTTACACATTTCCTGATGAGTAAATCTTTTTTTTTGGAGTGTATCTGTTTGGTGCTGTGCTCACCTTCTTGTTTTTTGTCTTGTCTGGCTGCTGTGCTGTCCTACGCTCTGTGCCTTTGTCCACTTTGTGCCCTGCGGTACTAACCTTGGGTGCTCTCGGCATGTCTGTGTGGCGCTGTGCACGCACAGAGCGAGCAGCCTTGCTAGTCTTGGCAGGTGCACAGTACATCTCCAGGCGCCGCAGCTCACAGCTTGGAAGCAGCATTCGTCCACAATGCCACGTGACCGCCGTGCATTGGGGCCATAACCTGTTTGGTTTACCTGTTTGAGAGAAACAGCAGGAGGAGTTGGAGTCACTTTCAACGGCAACATAGTTAGGTTGAATATCTACGTTGTGAATTCTTTCAGTGCTGTTATTTATTGCTCAAACAAATAGCATTTTTAATTCTATTGTCTTCTAAGTATTTTTCACCCTCTTCAAAACCAAAAATATAAGAGCAAAAGTGTAAGGAATGGATTAAACAGTGTATTTATCTGCTGCAATGTTAGCCACAAACATTAGCATGTATAGCTAATTAGCGCACTGTAACACAACACATTCTCACTCCAACCTCGTCACATAGCGACGTTTTGGTCATGGACTTTCCACATCCACACACAACGTGCAAAGTACCCTGGGTGTGCATTGATTGTTGACGTTATAGGTTTAGGCAACAAAAACACGTGGTTAGGTTTTGGAAAAAAAGCGGGGTTTGGTCTAGAATCTTACTTAGACTCTCGCCGCCTTAATGTTCGTTCTTGTCCTGCTGCGTTTCCTCCGACGCTGATGGGCATCGTTAAACTGTTATGGCAGCAAGTCACTGCCCAAGCGCCGGGTTTCGAAGACTACGGAGAGAGACCGTGCTCGATAACATGGATGCCAAGTTTAGCTTGAAAGCTAGCTGACAAAGGCACATTCTCATCAAGCATTGACGTTGTATGTGTTTCGGCACAAACTATATGGCCGAGGGGCATAGTCGCACTTCACTGTAGAAGATATTAGTATTAGATTTGTAGACAAGTTGTGTGTATTAGCAACATGCGAGAGCTAACATTAACACGGTAGATCAGCTGGTGATAGAGTCAGTCACTGTCAGCCACGGACATTTATGACCAGCCTTGAAAGCACGTTTATTTGGATGAATAAATAAATAAATAAATAAAAACAGAAGAAGACAAGTGAGCAAACAAGCATGGCAAGCATGTATTTTGGTGACAATCATTCATCAAATATCGGCGATAATGTTCCACCTGGTTGCAATTCGTAAGCAGAAGAAAAGTTTTCAAATGTTGTGACCATCATTTCCACTGCCCTGTCAAAATTTGTGCCCTCCAAGTAAGTACATAGTACACGCAGTGTACAGCAGGTGAGTGTACTAATGAATGTACCTGATTTGAGACAGTGCCGGCGTTAGCACCAAGGCCAGCTGTGTTACTACAGATACTACATTATTTTCAGGGGTTACATTAAAAACTCATGACTTGACTCATGACTTCATGACTTGAAATCTATGTGCAGGTCAAAGGCTCTACTATATCAAAGTGTAGGCTAATATTAGCTGCTCAAATTTGAGGAGTTGAGAGTTTAGACTTTCTTGAATTCAGACATTGATAACTCCACAGTGGTTGAACAGACAACAAAAATACAGCTCTTTAAAATCTCTTACAATGTTTGTTTATATCAAGAAACATATGCTCAAAACTGGACACAATGCTAGGCTAGGTCCTTGGGAATATAGGGATGACGCTGCCCTGCTGGAGCTAGGAAATTACAATCCAACAACCCCAGTAAAACTAGTGATCTGCCAAAAACATTACAGCTTACCTTACCTATAGTTTGAAAGTACATCAAAGAAACTAGAAATCTAACCTCAGCCCTAGCACCTACTAACCAAAACCATTATCTTCTCCTAACCACAACCGAGTGCCTAATGTGCTTAAACCTAACAAGACCTTAGCCAAAGCATTTTCACACCATACAACACCTAGACAAGTATATGTTGAAGCAGCTCACGAGAGTTTCGCAAATCTAGGGTTACCATCTAGCCACAAGCATACAGTAGTCTGATGTTACATGGTTCCTAAGAATAACTGTTTTTTAATTTCCATGTCGCATAAACTGCTAAGGATGTGGAATTTTTCTGGAACATGCAGCTCTAGCGTCAGTCTTTCAGCGTGATATATGTAAACACACAAAGTTAGCTTGAGACGATATTTCAGTGAACTCCCCAAACGTTTAGCTACAGCTGATAAAAACCTGCTAACGGAAACAAAAATCGATGACAGCCAGCTAGAAATGGCGGCTCTTACAGGTGAAAGTCTTCCGCCTCAGTCGGACTTCCACTACCCTAACGTTCGTGCTTGTCCTGCTGCATTTCTGCCTGATGCTGCTGGGCGCCGTTAAACTATAACGGCAACTGGCCGCATATCATGCCGTTACAGGACGCCTTTTTTGGTTGGTTTCCGACGCCGCAAGTCACTGCCCAAGCATTGGATTTTGACAACTTCGATGACTTACACACTGGGGCGGTATGATGCCGGCATTGTTTGGTTCTGTGTAAAAAAGCAAAGCCGGTGTAATGAAAGCTTTTTAAAAAAGAAATTACTAAGAATTTTAATTTTAAGCTGTCCTTCATTGTTGCAAACTGCACATGTGAAGTGCAACAAAAAAGCTTGACAGGTGTAGCAACAGTAACTAAGGGGGGGGGGGGGGGGGGGGTTAGCAAACAGTCAATACAACAAGAGATATTTTTTCATCTGCTTTATATCTGTTATCAGATTCAATCAAACTAATTGTGGCTGGTTGCCAGACACTATGCTTGTAAGAGAGCAGTGATAAAGGCCAGGTCATGGGTCTGATTTTTCTGATATATGAACTGCCTTAATGACATGGATTTCTTCCGTGTATAATTTACAGTGTATCACATTGCACACTATGGACCCTTTTTGGCAGCTGCTTCCCTGTAAAAAGGGGCCACAGTCACCAAATGTTGAGAATATCACGCTCAGCCATTTGGCCCAGGTATCCTTTACACAGAGGCCCGTCCAGCGAGGCCAAACCACAGGCCCTCTGGGCCTGATCAACCTGCAGAAACAGCCGGGCAGGCTTTGAGGCCGCACCCCCGTTGACTGTACCCCCACTGTTCATTCA
>CM048936.1:26678358-26889625 GCA_026686955.1 Epinephelus cyanopodus | reverse complement strand
TCTACATCACAACCCCAACCGCACGGTCCCGACGCCCTTAAGTATTTCATGTTATAAGCTCTCCTCTCTCTTAACCCCGCAGCCCCAGGTTAGATATTTAGCACTTAATAATGCAGACTCAGCAGTAATTACTCTGAAAGTTGCAGAGCTGCATTAGGACTTTCTGCTGAAAAAGAGCGCAGGGCGCACAGAGGCGCTGGGGATGAAAACCCATTCATCCGAGCAGTGAAACTCATGCACGATCAAGATTTCCAAAAGAGAAAAAGTCAATCAAAGCAGAAGGTGGACAGTCTCTTTCTTATTTACAAAAAAATCACAAGACATGCAGGACTCTGTGGCTGAATAAAAAAAGGATCAAAATCAGAATAAATCCACATTTATCATGCATTGCAAAGCAGCAGAAATAATCAAAGTGAAGCAGTGTTGCTCCAGTTTCAAACAAGGATGCTCTGTGCAAATAGTGAGCAAGTGAAGGTGATAATGTATAGTGTCAAAGGAAATCAGGTAAGTTACCTTGAAGACATCACATAAATGCCACTGAAAGGAAAGAGCGCTAGACATCCCCACGGGTCTCCGCAAGACAAAGCCCGGCGAAAATGAACTTGTTTGAAGTCATTAAAAAACGGGGAGAAAGAGGATGAGATGCGGGCAATGTCACATCTCAATATTCCGACTTTGTTCCATTGCGCAGGCTCGTTTTGGAGAAGTGAGATTTAGCGAACAGGAGACGGATTTAGAGAGAAAATCCCTCACATTTATCTACATTACACAGACATTTTCAACAGGAAACAGCTGGGGCAGCATTTGCCTCCTACTCGTCCTAAGTTATTCATTAAGGATTTTGGGCACATATTCAAATAACGTCATTTCTCTCTTTTTTTTTTCTCAGAACGGGATTGAATTTTGATCTCTCTAAGACTTGGTTAGTAGTTCAGATCAAGATAGAAAAAGCGGTGCTGCCCCACCAGCAGCAGCAGCAGCAGCAGCAGCTCACACTCACACAACACACTATTCTATGCGCTGGAAGAAGGAGAAGTTAAAGACAAGCTGGAGGTTATGATGGCACTGTTGTGCGTAATTTGGCACCGCGTAACTCAACAGCCCTTGTATCCAAAGTCTGGTTTGTTTAAGGCTTAAATAAGTCATAAAAACTCTTTCTCACTTGGTCACCAGTGTGTTACTGACATAAACACCTAATAATAAACAAAATAAACAAGCTAAATGCATGTGAACTGCAGTAAATATGGGGGGAATGACATTTTTATTCTAATACAGAGCAAATATGAACCAGAAAAGCCCCATCTGGAGTCCTGTTCTCTCCAAAGTTTGCGCTTCTGTGCAGGATTTGCTGCTTTTCTGCACTTTGTCTCTACAATTCCACATCAGAAATAAGTAATTTGTCTGTTTTCCGTGTTGAAATTTAGTTAATGCGTGAAAGTTTTTCTGAAAAATTCACTCTAATGCATGTGATGCTTTCATGAACTGAGTGACAGATGTGGGAAAAAAGAGTGGAAAAACAAATAAAAGATGAATTTATAGGAAAAAAAGCGGCACTTATTTCATTTTTCTCAGATTTCACTGCACCTCCTTGAAGCAAACTACAGAGCCGGATGCTTTACTACTGGACTGACAAACACTTGATGGCACCCATTGTGCAGAGCCACCCACCCTCATCATGTTAAAGTCAGGGCCCCAGTGTTCCCACTGTGCCACAGAAGAAGAAGAAAAAAGCCCCAGCACTGACAGGCCACAGCTTCACACGAGCCGAGGGCTTAAAGAGACTTGTTTTCAGCAGGGACGGCACATCAACACTGATCCAATCGCTAAACATGAGATCAGTGCTGCGACCCAATCATAAAACAGGACACCAGCGAGTATCCCCAGCATGCTCGGCCAGTGTGTGTAAGTGCATCACAAGCAGGGTCGGATCCAAAGGGGACCGCGGATGAAGACACGCAACAGTTAGGGTTGTTGGGGTAAAGTGGGTCACAGCACAAACACGATCAAATGTCCCCACGTGACACGGACGGCACTGAATCGCACTCATGGTGCTGAGGCTGCTGGGGCCTCTGGTGTCCAAACTTTACTAAATAAGTGGTGTCCAGCATGAGGGTTGGGGCACCTGAAGGGGTCATATGATACAGGTGAGGGGTCACAAGCTGGTGGGAAGAAAAGACAACTTGATTTTATTTGACTTTTGTGAAACTGTTGCTTTAGATTACTGGACTGTTTTATAGTAAATATGAAGGGAAATATGCTCTGTGTGAACTTCTCACAGCTCATGGTCGTATAAAACATACGATAAAGCCTTTGAAGCAGACGTTACTTTGTTTTAAAGAGTCAAAAGCCAAAAATGTTGGCAAAGGTGATGCTGATTCATCGTCATATATCTTTTGCTGCATGATGGCAAGACTCTATTCAACTCATCCTGCTCTTTTTTGGTTTTCCACATGCAGAAATTTGTGGATAGTTCCTTGTACCTGGTACTTTGTAGCTGCATTTCCACTTAACACTTTCAGTATAGTATCCTTAGAACACATACGAAACCCATACCCTCGATTTGTTTTGCATTTCCACTGCAGACAATACTCCTGAGGGCCCAGACACGCCAAACTGACATCAAAGAACTATTAGCGACAAAGCCTGACTACTTCGTCGCCTAGGTCTCACTCCGAGGTCGTCGAAATGACTGGTGGTGTCAGGGGGGAAACAACGTCAGGTAAGGTGGCGAAAGTCCGAATGGTGCAGGCAGGAGCTGTGGTGGATGGGTCCAACAAACACTGACTAAGATTCTAAAGCCGAACCCTGTTCTCTTTTTCCAAACCTAACCATGTGCGTTTGTTGTTGAAGGAAAAAAAAGTCAATTCACTGTGTTGTACCGACGCAGTGCCTTTATTTTGAAAGAGACTGTTCGCAAACGTGAAATTTCCTGTGAAAACAGAAGTGTATTTTAAGGGAGACGACGCATGTAACAGGCAGACCTTGACACAGTGTCCCAGAATGTCATCAACCAACATATCTGGACGTTGAAACCAAACATCAATATGTGACGTGGTCGGAGTGAGAATGTGTTGGTCATGAAGTTGCCCTTGAACACACCGCAAAGACTATCACCGACAGCCAACAAGCACATACAGCATGTTCTGCGCCTGAAGAGCTTCAGGCAAACAGCTACTCCCGCAACTGTTTAAAACTGATCTTTTGATTAAAAAAATCTGAAATGGCCTGTTTTAGCCTGTTCTCATATACTGTTCATATATATACCTACGATAACTAATGCACCAGAACTCCTATGTAACCAATGTAATTGAGAGGGCTGCGATCACGTCACCAATATGCTGAAAGGTGTAAAGAAAGAGGTAGTATACGGAGCAAAAGTCTGCGTAGAGAGGGAGGATGGGTCAAACAAATACAGGACTTTCCCCCGCGAACCAGTGTTCATGTCCTTTGTCAAACCAAACTTGGGAGTTATATTAAAGTACATTCTCACTGCTTCTTTTCCTAAACCTAACCTTTAATTTGAAGTTGATTGTAGGGAGCAAAATGTTTCCTGGAACAAGCCTTTCAAGTTTCGGGGAGACATGTGGGTTCCCATAGAACCCGTTTGAACCCCTTTGAAAACGGCCATGCTAGTAATTCCCTCGCTAAGATTTTGCCCAACTTTGGAACAATATCTAGCTCCCTTCCAGACAAGCTACGCTGGCGTGATTGGTACCAATGGATGCCTTAGGTTGTCTAGTTTCCTGAGACACCTTTACTACTAGCGTACAAAATGGGCACGCCACTGTCCTTTAAAGACAGTAATACTGGCCAGAATAGGCCCTTCCTTGGGGTGCGCCACTGTCAGCAACTATTCTGATAATCAAATAATTGATTCAGTCTATTTTAAAGCAAGAACGCCCAACATTCTTTGTCATTTATGATGGTAAACTGAATATCTTCAGGTTTTGGACTGTTGGTGGGTAAAATCGTGCGATCGGAAGATGCTACTTTGGGATCTTGAAAGCTGTGATGAGTGTTTCTCTTTTTGTCTTTTTATAGATTAAACGATCAATTGATTCTGACTATAACTGTAGCTGCAGCCTTGCTCTACACCGTCACATCTTGCTTACAGACGGTCAGTGCATTAAATAACACATCTGCATTCGACATCTCAGCTCCTTATCAATCTAAGACCTGATTTATCTCCCTCTCAGGATGGCTGCTTGAGACGTGCGCCAAGCGGCGTCTCCGTTTGCCTCCCCTGGCGGATTGCGTCACTGCCAAGAGCTGCTGATACAACGCTGAATATGATGATGATGATGCTCCTCTGATTAGAGGGACAAAGCTGCTTTCAGACCAGAGGATGACCTTGTTAGCATCAGATCAGGGACGTGGCCGGTCACTGATGCCCATAAGCCTCTCTGTCAGTAGCTGATCTTAGATGTGAAATCATCTCATCTTTCACTGACTCTTGACATAAAAACCCCACGATCTAGCATGCAAACGCTTCATCACAGACTTTCCTGTTATCGCTGTGGTCTGGCAGTATTGATGATGGGCTTGTGCCGTACATCTGCTGATGCAGTAGTAGGAAGAAGAAGGAGGAGGAGGAGGGAGGAGGGTGGAGGGGGGGCTGACCTTCCCTTGTTCGCCGTCTCTAATACCCAGTGCTCTGAACTGTCTTGGTGCCAGGTTTCTCCCTTTCCCTCCCTCACTCCGACTCTCTTTTCTCTTCAGTTGCAAGACTTTTGAACCCCCCACCCCCCACCACCCCACCACCACCACCCCACCACCACCTCCCCCCTCCTAACCCCCCCTGCAGCCTTGTCTAAGGAGACGTCCGCCCCAGTGAACTCATTGACCAGGGAAAGGCTTGTTTTCACTCCCTTCTGGTGTAGGAAGGAGAAAGTGTTCACTGCAAAAAGTGTGCATCTTTGTAAGTTATTTTGATCAGGAGGGAGCTTCAAAATCACATCTTCCTCTGAGGAAGAGTTTAAAATGATGCCACCAGGATAGTCCCACATCATCACCACGCATTCTCACTTTTTAAAGAATGTTTTCCTTCATTTAGTGTCGTTTCATTTTGAGGGATCTGCCTTGGTAAGAGAGTGAGACTTGCAGGAGAAAATTTATGCAACAAATCTGGCACTCAGCAGAGCTGTTGCATCCCATTTGGATGCATCTTTATGTTAACAAAAAGAAACAGACTTGCAAAAACAGACACTTTTTGCAGTGTTAACAGCATCCCGTCTGGTGTCTCCTGCCAAACAAATGTCCGAGTCAGAGGGACACACGGATACAGACAGCGGTGCAGAATGCAAATGAATGCAAGTGGATGAAAGTGAGAGGACGGAGGAAGAATTAGAGTGGATGAAAAACGAGATAAACCCACGGCGTTGAGGGAGGATGGAGGGCGAGAGAGTGTGGGGGACTGCAGGGCTCACTTGAGGACACACATGCAAGCGCATGCATGTACACACACTTGATTAGTACAGCAATCCTTCTGTTCTCTTGATTAGTCTGAGGGTTTTTTCCAGCTTAGTGAGTTCTCTGTTATATTTCCTCTTTTATCAATTGACTAAAGCAAAAAAAAAAAAGCTTTGCAAAAACAATGAAAGTATCCATTACAAGTGATTGTCGGGGTAATTTTTCTGTGTGTGCATAACTTTGCCAAGCCTGGTGGTTAAACAGGGTGTGGTGCGGGCGTGCACGAGTGTGTGCGTGGCACCGCTGTCCATGCATTCAAAGCAGATATTGTTATCAAAGCCCTCTGCTGTGCCATACACTGTTCATATGGAAGAAATAAAGGTGCGTCATGGAGCAAGAGCAAGAAATGGGGCGCTTGTTTTGATACGCTATGTTTCCGTAGTAACTCGCAGGGGTCACAGTATTTTGGCAAAAAGGCCAGGAAATTCCGTGGTGCCTGTTGATGATCAAAACCTACTTTTTCAAAAATATCTCTGGGACAGTTTAACTGTTTGTGATCGCTGAACATGCTGGAAGTGGCAGGGTTTTCAACAAATCACATCAGCTTCTCAGGAAACTAAAACTTGGACGCTGCAGCCTCCATTTACTGGTGATGAGAACAATGCAACCACATTCTCGGTGTAGACTTTCAGCCGTTATTTACTGTATGTTTCTCTGTATATTCAACTCGTGTGACCGTGTAGCTGAACATAACAGGAAGGGAGTCAGAAGCAGCTGATTCACTGAAGCCCTGATCAGTTAAAGCTGCACTAATCAATACACACTTTCAGTATGGTACCTTAGAAACCAACAGTAACTCTTCAGACATGGTACCTAGACCCTAGTGTTTCCACCACAAACAGTCCTCTTAAATGTGGGCGGGGTTGTTGTCACTCACTGTATTTCCTCCTTTATCAGTCTGCACCTCGTTTATCGTCCACAGAACGAGGCTGCACGCTGACATTTTCAGAACAAAATAAAACAGGCTGCAGTGAGAGTCTCTCTGCATGGAATAGCAGCTTTGTGCATTTAGTCCTTCTCAGGCAAGCTCAGGGGTTTAGTGTTGCTGGAGCCCACAGGAACAACGATCCATGATGCTTTTTTTTTCCGAGTGAAGATTAGAATATGCAGTTACCTGGTCGAAATTAATATACACAAATGCCTGAAGATCCACTCATTACTAAAAGTGATGAAACTAAAGTGATGGTCAAAGATGTCACAGTGAAATTTAAGGTATGCTGATGGATTCATGCATTCAACTCATGCACTGAGTAACATTACAAGTAAACGTTCCACCTTAAAAGTCGTCGGCAGTCGGCCCAGTGAATGAAGTTATTTTTCTGCGACTCCAGCTGCTGTGAGAGGCAGCAAAACATCCTTTCGTTTTATAGTTACAGTTTACTAATAAAACTCTCCACAGTATGATCAGTGGTTACATGAGCCACAGTCACAAGTTGACAACTGACACACATCAACGTTAATGCTAGAAGCTCAAAAGCCTGTGTGCATATGCTTAGCTGCTCGCTAGTCATGCTAGCGGTTGTGTCCGTACAGCTGGAGATATCGCTGTCAGCAGAATTCAACAAGTCTCCTTCCTAAAGACAGAACGATGTATGGCCATGCAACAGTCATGATGTAGTCCTCGTTGAGGACGCATCAGGACCAAACCCTGGCAGCACACCAGGCTTTAAAGCCAATTTTAGTTGTGGCCAAACAGTGGAATTACAACCTCTGTGCATCAGGTAATGTCATTAGGACCAAACAGACTTTCCCAGTTGACTTTCATGGTAAAAGGAAACGTCTTAGCCCCCGCTAAATAACTCGTTTCACTATCAGGATTGAATCCAGTCCACTAACAGTTGGAGAGTCTAGAAGAGCCGAATGATTAATTCTTTTACCCTCAGTCAAGTTAGCAGAGTAGCCAGCTTGGCTAGTGTCTCTAGTGCACCTGCTATATGGGCGGACACAGTGCCGATCATCCAGGTAAAGTTATTTGTGCCAGTTTAAGATTTTTGGCTTCATGCACCACTGGGGTCCTGCATCCAACGCTGTATCCTGTTCTCTTTACACATCGTTTAGCGCAGTACATCGCCCAGTGTTCAATGCAAAGAAAGGCACCACTTTTTTAATTTCATTAAACTGTGTGGACCTTGAACTGACGACTGAGGAGAAATCTGGACCCGTGTGCACCGCTTGGGCACCACTGGTTTGTAAAGGACCTGCAGGCATCTTGGTACACTTGAATATCTGAGCTTTTCTTGCTTAAAAAGCTGCCCTCTGCAGCTGGAAATGAATGTGATGAGAGTGGATACACTGAACCATGCAGTTAATGTGCCATAAAACCAAAACAATGAGCTGAAAGAGGCTAAAAAGCTGCCTCGCGGCTGCAGAATTGAGTGATAATTCTATGTGGGTTTATTACAACTGGCAACCCTACAAATGCCTCTTTGAATCACTATGAATATAATGGTCCCAAACCCTTTTTTGGCTTGTGACCCCTTAAAAATAGTCAATGTATACTTGCAACATCTTGTCACAAGTTATGGTCTGTGAAAGTGATTTTCTTTGTTCTCAGACTGTTTAATTCGAAGCCTTTTAAGGGCCTGCAGATGTGAAAGTGTTTCAACAGAAAGAAGCAAAACTTTTCTGCAGCAGAGATAAAAGTTGTCTGCAGGTGCAACCTATGGCACATACTGCACATGCAATGTGGCGCCGCTTTAAAAGGTGACTTCCCCGTGGCATGTTGACATTACTGTGTCTACCCCCCTGTACGCGTGACACCCCGGTGATCTCCAGACCTGTTAGAGCGTGCAAGCATTCCGTCTATTACAAAATCTAGGAATGTTCCACTGAGTCACGAACAAAAACACAAAACAAATACTTGAACAATAGCATGTACAGTAATTACAGCCTTAATATGCGGTTTCAGTAAACACAACTAATCCTGGAGAGACAAACCACAGACGAGAGCCAAGCATCCAGAGAAATGCACACATTCAGGACTTTCTGGTGTCAGTGATATTGCAGCGGGCTGTCCGTCCCATTCAGCTTTGCTCATAATGTGCTGCCTCATACTGCAATTAGAGCTGGACGAGGGCCTGCGCAAGATACCTCAAAGCATGCAGGGAAGCGTACTGTTTGTGCTGTTTACTTATCCCACGACGAGGAGCGGTTTTGGGGGGTAAGGGCCACCGCTCCCTGGCTCTCTCCGGGCTGGCTGGGGAGTGGGTGCGGTGCTCCTCTCTGCCCACCACCTGGCACCGTGGAGGCTATGTCTAGGAAAGAGACCTCTGCCAGGCCTCAATTACGGGGGGAATAATCCAGGACACACTGAAGCAATTACAGCCCCATATAAATCAATATGCTTTGGGTTAAAAAGTGATCTGCTCCCAACACTCTGGAGAGGCTCTGACTCAGTCGGCCTTTGATTTTTTTCTCAGAGATGGGAGCCGTTTCTCGGGAATTGGGCAGGAGATGCTGCTCTAGCTGCTGCTGCTGTGGTTTAAACTGTCACTCAGGCTGAGTAAACAGTCAGGTGACACGGGCTGCGAGGAAGAGCGCAGGATAAATATTGATTTGCAGTCACTGAGCCTGTATAAACAATCATTGGGAAATTTATGTTGCATAAAGTAGAGACGCTGCATAAAACAAACAAGCTTACCCGCAAATTTACAACGTAAACAGATGACTTTATGCGTGCCGCACTTGAGATATGGATGCTAACGAAGGATAAACACTGTGTTATTTATGTATAGGGAAGCTCGCAGAGTCGGGAGGCTCCAACACAAGCTGTAACAGCAGGGGGCAACACTGACAGCTCTCCCTCCCCTGTGAGGTCCAGCTGCTCAGCCCTGCTGCTCATTAGCACGACTATACTGCCATCTCCTGGTTCAGGAACGCTACTGACGAAACACTGAGCAGCACTGGTCGACCTCAGTGCTGCGATTGCTCCAAAAACAGCTTTTGACTTCCTGCTAAATCCTGAAAGAGTAAAGTCCCTCTGCACTCTAAAATATATTGTGCTTTTTGTCTCTCCTCTTAGATGCTTAAGTTTGACCGTAAAGGGCTGCTTTCACATTCAGCTGCTGACAGAGGAAAGCTATTTGTGCTCAACTTAAAAGGTCCAGTGTGAAGGATTTAGGAGGATATACAAAACACATTGTTCCTCTTACCTGTGGTGCGATTCCTCAGTCTGGATTCGGTGTGAGTTGCAAGTGTTGGAGATATCAGCCGTAGAGATGTCTGCCTTCTCTTGAGTGTAATGGAACGAGATGGCACTCGGCTTGTGGGGCATGAAGCGCCCAAAAAAACAAACAAACAAAAAAAAGAAGAAGCAGAAGGAAGAGTGCATCTACTGCTAGCTCACCTAGCACCACTGAGCTAGCTGGGGACTTGCTTGATTAACACTGACATAAGAGTCGACTTTGACTTGGTATTTATGACTTGACACTTGACTTAGAATTTAGACAGATGACTTGAAAGAGACATTGCTGTCGAGTTTTTCAAATGTTTATATTTTGGCACTTTGAGCACCACAAGCTGAGTGTCATCTACTTCCATTATACTGGAGAGAAGGCAGACATCTCTACGGCTAATATCTCCAACACTCTGCAACTCACACCAAAACTATCTAGACTGATAAACAGCACTACAGGTGAGAGGAGAAATATGTAAAAATCATTTTGGGGGACAGTTCACCCCCAAATCAGAAATAAAGAGCAGATTTATTTGTTCTTGTTCAAAGCATCTTTTATAGGACACATACGGACGGGATCTTTAATATTTAATTGTAAACGTTTATCATGAAACAAAAAATAAGGTGTATATATTACAAATAGGTCACCTTTTCATCTGATTTATTTTGCACTTTTAATTACTTTTAATCACTTTTAAGTACCCACTCTCCCCTGGGATCTCCGCAAGGGATGTGAGGACTAAAACTTCACCTGAGCCTCCCTCGGCATATGGGTGAGTAGATAATGGGTGAATTTTCATTTTTGGGTGCACTATCCCTTTAAAATGTCTTTTTACTTAGTGACCATAACATGGATTTTACTTGTTTTGGGTGATTTGGGAAGAACAAAATACTGATTATGTACCTTTTATGAGGGCTAAAAAAAGCTGTTGGTATTAACAGAATATCCAAACGTCTCATGTAAAATGTCAGAAATAATAAAAAATGTCCATCACAATGTCCTACAGCCACTGATGACTCAGCATGGAGGTTCCAGTTGATAACTGGCTCCAAATTCTCCGAGCTTATCGATTCCTTATATTGATACCTGCATGTTTTCCTGACAGTTGCATAACAATGACCTCAAACTTGCCTAAAGTTGCTGGAAACTTGCAACAAGGAGTCATAGCGGAGAGGAGGAAACAATTTGAAAGTGTGGCTTCATTTAACAAAGACAACAGAGCAGAACAGTTAAATAATTGATCATCATGTCTTTGTTTGATTTTCTGACACTCGACTAATCGATGACATTTCAGCACTTATTTTAAAATAAAAATGAATGGAGCAAGAATTGCATTCATGATAAATTTATTCCAAAAAGCCATGTCAGCAGAAATTATTCTTTGTCTTGTAATATATACATGCCTCATAGTTCATCATATGCTTTATAGAAGATGTGAATCAACACAGTAAAGCATCAGGGACAGAAAAACAAAAACCAACTTACAAATTGGTCAAAATCAGACAACAAAGAGCGATTTAAGTGTTTTTGGTGATGATGTTTCCAGCTCACAACTTGTCACTGATGTATATAAAATTAATCCTGCATGAAAATACAAGCGTCTCTATTGAAATTCTATTCTGACTTCATCAGTGAAGGATGGCTCCACTTTCACCTCATGACTGAGCGAGTGTTCCCACAGGGACTTCTTGAGGAGGAACCCTAACCCGCAGTCCTCACATATGTAGGTCTTTGGCTTCCCGGCGTGAGTCCTCCTGTGTTTCTTCATGTGATACGACAACCGGAAGCCTTTGTCACATATGTCACATTTAAATGGCTTCTCTCCCGTGTGGATGCGCATGTGTGACTTCAGATAACCCGACTGAATGAAGGCTTTCCCGCACACTTCGCACTTGTACGGACGCTCGCCAGTGTGGTAGCGGTTATGTAGCCGGAGCTCGTTGGCGGTCAGGAAGGTCTTCCCGCACACCGTGCACTGGTGTGGCCTCTCGCCTGTGTGGATGAGCTCGTGCCTCTTCAGCGACGTCTCCTTCATGAACTGCTTCCCGCAGCTGTTGCAGGGATACCGGACGCCAATGTGGATTTGTTCCACGTGGTTTGTCAGCTGCAGCTTGGTGCGGTAAGCCATGTCACACTGTGTGCACGCCCAGGGTCGCTCCTCAGAGTGGGTTCCCATGTGCACCGTGAGCTCCGAGGCCGAGCGGTAACACTTCCCACACTGCCAGCAGAGGAACGGTTTCTCCCCCGTGTGTTTCCTCTGATGGACCGTCAGACAGTTGGACGACCTGAACTTCTCCGGACACATGCTACAGATGTACGGGAACTCTCCTTTGTGGATTCTCTGGTGGATGGCGAGGTAGGAGAGCTGGATGAAGGTTTTGTCGCACTGAGCGCATGGATACGGCCCGGTGAACTCATGCTGCTTCTCGTAGTGTTCCCTCAAGCGCCTCAGCAGAGTAAAAGTCTGATCGCACATGGTGCACTGCATCGGTCTGTGCATGAGCTTGTGCCTCTCGAACGCGGGCTCGTTGGCGAGTATCTTCCCGCACTCTTTGCAGTAGAGTGGGTCGTGAATCCTCTGGTGCACTTTGAGCATCGTCATGCTCTTGAACTCTTTCCCGCAGTCGTCGCATTTCATGATTTCGCTCACTTCAACTTTGCAAACGTTTTCTTGGTGCTCCTTCAAAGCCGACGGGTACTCGAAGTGTTTGCCGCAGTTTGAACACCACACGGGTATTTTCAGAGGCTGGCCCCTGTTGAGGGTCGGTGCTGGTTACCTCGCTCTGGCTGGGCCCCGCCCTCTGCTCCTTCTTCCAAGAGAATCTGGTGATTTTCTTGTGACAGATGGCGTAAATCTGGTGTCTTTTCAGCCCGTGCATGTGTTTGAAACGCTTCTTGCAGTGGATGCAGTGATACGGGCGGTCCTCTGTGTGACACTGTATGTGCCTGTTTAGTGTTTTGACACTGTCGAACGCCCGCGAACACACAGGACACACTTTGAGGGCTTTTTTCTTGACTTTCTGCACAGGCTCAGACGGAGAGTCCTCACAAGCGTCTGCAGGTGCGTCTGGATTTTTGTCTTTCTTATCAAATATACCTGCATCAGCTTCAGCCAAAATCTGCTCCACCGTCTTGCTCTGCTCCTCTCTGATCCCCTCGTGACCGTGAATGATCTGATGCTTCTTCAGCGTGTCCTTGTACTTGAAGCCTTTCTCACAGGTGACGCAAATAAAAGGACGCTCCTCCGTGTGAGACCGTAAATGCTTTGCAATGTCCGCAGTGCACGGTAAGATCCTGCTGCAAATGGGACAGACTTTGCCCTCCGTCGACCCCTCTGACGGCGGCTGTGGATTTAAGCGCTGCACCTCCCTCTTCTTCGGCCTTTTCAGCTCTCTGCTCTTACAGATCTCCTTCTGGTGTCTCTTTAAAACGTACGGATTCTTAAACTTCTTCTCACAGAAACAACAGTTATATGGGCGGTCCTCAGAGTGCGACCTCATGTGTCGCTCCATGTCAACGCGACGGCCAAAGTACTTCCCACACAGAGCGCAGTTTTTGTTTTCTGACATCTCAGAAGTGCTGGGATCTTCTGCGTCCTCCTCTTTACCATTGTTACTGATCCCTTCCTTTTCATGAACACGCATGTTGTGTCGGTTCATGTCGTAATGGTCCCTGAATCGTTTGTCACAGTTGGCGCACTTGTACTTAAATTCCCGATTGGCAGAATGAGTCTCCTGGTGGCGTCTCATGGCCGCAGCCCGCAGGAAAACCTTATTACACACAGGACAAGTCTTATTATTGGGGTACTTTTTTCTTTGCCTCTTCTCGGTCGTTAAGTCTTTATCCATTATGGCTCTTCTTTTCACCTGGAGCCTTTTGCTTTGTTTCAGTGGTTGAAAAGCAGCTGGCTTCAGGGCGTCACCGACGTCCTCAGCTCCATCCTCGTTTACTTCATTTTCTGCTTCGTCATCGGGATCGACCAAACCTGGCGGCTGCTCGATCTGTATGTAGTCCAGCAGCGTCACAGTTTCCCCCTCCACCTGGACGGTCATACAGCCCGACATCTGCTCTGACGGGGGCTGCAACTGTATTTGATCTGCGTCGATGACGACCTTCTCCAGCTGAGGGAGGGACAGTGAGGACAGGATGCAGTTCCCAAAGGAAGACGGAATGGTCTGAGTTTCATCTGTGGGGAAAATAAGAATCCCATCAGCTTTATGGTTTGTGTCTATAAACAAAACCAGATGAGAAAAAATGTGCTTCATTCTCAAGAACCAATAAATCAATCTTATATCTTAGAATGTGTTTCTTACATCAGAAAAAAGCACAATTTTCTGTTCAGGACAAGGAAAGGTATGAGGTCAAGATACCTCATTAAATAAAGGATATAACATTAATAACTGATTGAATTACAGCCCAGATGTGACTCACCAGTTAAGTCGAAATGTCCCAGTGTTGTGTGGTACAGGAGCACAGTCTTCAGGTGCTGAGGGTCAGGAACAGAGTGCACACACTCCTCCAGTGCAGATGGAACGGCACTGAGCATGGACGCAGTCTGAAGACACACCAGATTACAGTCAGAACAAGGAGTGAAAAGTGAAGTTTTTGTCATTGTGTCCACAGGTTTTCAACACAGGGACATACATTTAAACGTTTTTAAGCAATCTCCTGGTCCTATTTTGTAACATGTACTTTGGCCTTATATTCAACGGTTTCACATTTCAGTGACGTATACCACCAACAACATTACTACTGACCAGACAGGTGAGGTTACTTAAAAATAAATAAAATACAACCAAAAAAGCTGGTTGACCTGGTTAACTGTCATCTGATGTGTAACTGCAGGTCTCTTACTCCTGTTAATATCTTAAGTCAGGGTCAAACAGGAGTTTTGAAATCCTAACGGATTTTGAAATCATGTTGCATCACACATGAGGACAGACTTCACAGATGTTCTTCTCTCTAATCTCAAACATGCACACACACTACAACACATGACAAATAACAGCGCATCAAAACTTCAGGATATTACGTAGATTATCGAGCCAGCTATTAGCAGTTCATGTTTGCAGTGTACCCATCGGTGTACAGATGACTATCACTGGATAACTTCAGGGTTTTCCTGCCTATCTAAAACATCGGCGGGCCGCTTGGGTAATTTTGCCCGCCACCTTGGTTAAAGCGCGTGTGTGTGTGCATGGGGGCGTTCAGATGTAGCGTCTTTGTAGTGTCTAAAAGTACAGCTGTCAAGATGCCCCCCGCCACAGGCCTTTTGCCACCTTGGCCTCGAAAAACCCTGTGACTTTGATAGGGAAGAAAACTTAAAAATGTGCTGTTTTGGAGCATCTCTTTTTCTATGATTCTTAAGCAGATTTATGTTGCAGTACCTGCTGAATGTCTGGCACTGGAAGAAGCTTCTCCAGCCTGGACAGGAAATCCAGCATTAGCACCTGTAGAGCGCTGTCATATTCAGGCCCGAAATCCGTAGGGAAAACATCCTGAAGGAAATAATCACAGTTTAATGCTCAGGTACCCAACAGCCACTTAACATTATACATTTTACACATCCCATACGCTCCAAGAGTTTAACTAACACATACATTCAAAGACATAAGTTACAAACCTGGAAAAACTTCTCCTTCTCTTCAGAGTCTTTCATCAGCAATTCAACCTGATCCACAAAGTTGGACTCTGGAAACTCGACTTCTGCAAAACACGGCTGGAACAGAAATATGCACAGATGCAGTTGAAGCAGAGAAAAATGAAAATTTGATGGAAACCATGACAACGCTGCTGACCTAGATATCATATTCAAAGCAGCTAACCTGTGCGGCCCAGGTGGATATGAGAGACTTGATCCGCTCCAGGTGCATCTCGATGGTTTCTGTATCTCTTATCTGCTCGGCACGACACAATTCAAGAACCACCTGTAACACATGGTGTCACCTCGGGGTGAATACAGCTGACAGTACAGCACCTGGAAGTGTGATTCACTCAGACAGGATTCAGTGCTGTAAAATTTAAATATTTAATAGCTCTTTTCAGATGAGACATTCGGTGCCTTCCAGGTGACTGACATTTTCTGTCAAAAGAAATATTAAAGCTGTTCATCAGCTGCTCCTTTACTGTCAGTCTCCCAGGCCATAATTTAACTTTTTATTGTTTAGATGCTGTGAATTCTGACGTCTTTACCGACTGAGTCAAAGGGGACCACTAGAATACACAACAGGTTTTTACAACTTGTTTTGACAGATAAACATCTGCATGAGAGAAAATGCTGTTGTTGTCGTATTATGTTTGCTCACAGGAATCATTAAATATCTTTGCTATACACTCAACACATGACACCCTACAGTCTTACCCGCGCTCTGAGGCCCAGGAGGAGCTGAGCTTTCTGATCTGCATTCAAAAGATCAGGTACGAGTTCTGAAACCGTGCTGATGAACTCCTCCACCATCCCGTAGTCCTGCACGCTGCCCCTCTGCACAACCTGCCACATGGCCGCAGACACCAGGCGCAGAGGAGGGATGAAGAGGCGGAGAGACGGCAGCAGAAGGGGGGAGTCTGGGGAATATATTTACAATGTTAAAATCAGAATTTGAATAATCACATGTTCAAAGGGGAGCCTTTAATTACAACTCTAATATATCTCGTCACCACAGTTAATGTCTTTACAGAAAGAATTTTACATGACTTTGCTTTAATATTTGAAATGAATTACACACACGTAGAAATAAATATTATTTATTCACAATAAATGATAAAAAATATTCGATATTTTTCTCTGCACAGGCTTTTAGTGAAGACTGTAAACATTCCAAGGTCTAGAGTGTGTAGTGTTTGCTTTCAGACGTTTATTGATTGAACTCATTAAGTCATTTAACCAATTACTGACGAAAACACTGAAGACCTCTACTGTATAAAGATGGTCCAATATTCTAATCTTAACATGGCATAATATCAACTACTGTCTGTGTCAATCTAAGTAATCTAACTGTCTAAAAAAAAACACGTACAAGTCACCACTTAGGTGCCAACAACGGGCTTTATTTCATAATAAATAACCTCAAAGACATCTCAAGTAGCTTCTTTGTCTTGCAGGAAAGAAATATGTGAATATACTGTAAATAAAAGACATATGACTTGTTTTATAGGGCTTTCATAACCAGCTTAATCCATTATCCAGCTTCTCAAATGTGAACACAAGCTGAATTTATTTATTTTTTATACAATAATAAATTTAATTTATTATAATATTTACAAGCTCTCTGTAAGTCAAGTTGGGTCTGGGATATTGTGCAGGGTATTTGTCGCCATTTTCTGACACTTTGACCAAAAAAATACTCAAACAAATCATCCAAAAGTTCAAGTAACAATCAAGTCCAGCACATACAGCTGATCACATGTGGCAGCTTACATGTACATTGACAAGCAACCCAAAAAAACCCAACAATAACCAGTGGTAGCGGGGTCCGGGGTTGGCTGGCACAACTTCCACTCTTAATCGTACTTCTCTGACATAATTTACGTTAATATATTCAAACTAGCAGCTATTGAAAGCTTAAAGTCTCAGTTATACATATTTGGTGATTTATAATACACGCAATAGATTTAAAAAATGAATAAACACAAGACGATTCACAAACAAAAACAAAAGTATGAACATGCGAGTGTACATGAAATGTGTTTGGGATTTTGGGGTAGACAGTAGGCCAACATAATGCATATGCTCTTAGTTTCTGTTACTTTCTTTTATTGTTCAGTATTATTAAAGGGAGCTGACAAAAATAATTAATGTTAAAAGGGTAGGTGTAATAATCTAAGGTGTCAGCCTACACCCTTTCATCATTAACTTAATATTTTTTCACTGTCTGTAGTGTCTACCAGTGTGTGTGAGCTTTGTAGGTTGGAAAATGACCAAAATAAACTTAACTAAAATAAACCTTCAAAGGACCAGAAAGTGGCTGAGTGCCAATCAACCCCACTACTGTGCAAAAAACTACATTACCTCCAAGTTTAATGTATGTGAAATATAGTGTGGTAAATCAATAATGACACTCTTAACACTGCAATATTTTGTCACTATCCATCATATTTCCGAACAGAAGTATCTCTAAGCATTTTAAAATTCAGTATATTTTAATAACTGACTGACGGGGAGTGAACCTCAGGCCTCTGGTGGCCCAGTGGCCCCGGGTCAGCCTCCCAGTATGATGTACTGGCACGTTATTGACTCCCAGTTCCCACAGACTGGCCCTGGTTGCCTTCATGGACTGGCGACAGTGTCGTAATTACCCTACCGCACATGACAACCACAACACAGCGGTAATGTGGCTGCGGAAGTCGTGACTACACAAGTTGCTTCGATTAACAGTTAGCAAAAGCGATTTACTTCTTAAAACTCCACGTCGTTTTCCTAATCGGCATTTCGAGTGTTTCTACTGTCCCGCTGGCTCGACTTTCACACGTTAGCTGTGTAATTTTGTTTTTAGCCACTAGCTTGCTAACTGAGCAGTTTTCGATGAAGCCCACGAAGGCAGCATCAGTCAACCGTTACTCTGCTAGTTTCCAGATGCTAATGCTAATGCTAACCCGAGCTGTCACCGCCTGTGAGGTTTGTGTTTCTCTCACGGTGAAGTGTCAGTGCGGATTAACTAACTACCTCGCTGGCTAATAACTAGCTTAGCTGACGTGACGCTCCTTCCAGTAACTACTGTACACAGCAGCTCGCTAGCGCCTGTAGCGTAGCACAAAGCCACCGCCATCTCAGAGCGGGGTACGCCATGTTCAAAATCGGGCGCACACAATCCAAAATAAAACCAGATAACTCTGGACGGGTGGCGCATGTTTAGCTTCTCGTTGGCTTACCGTTTTCGGTGCGATACGGACTCTCCATTTTATCCAGGAAAATGTCCAACTAGACGAGGAAATCAACTCGGGGTTGTTGTGAGTCGACGTCCGCCCGACCCTGCGGTGCGAGCTGGCGGGGAGGAAGGGCGGCTCGATATCCAGTGCAGAGTGCGCAGGCGTCGTCGCTAATATACGTCTCGGTGGTTTGTTTCACTCGCTTCTAACTCCTCGCAGGTTAATACAGGTTTGTATCTACTCATGCGGCCTGCAGACACACACACACACACTCTCTGTGAGCTTCACACGCAGGAGCGACTCCGTGCGGCGCGTCTCACTAACTTCGGAGTTGCCTGCATGAAAACATGTTGTTCTTCTTCGCCTGGTGAATGTCGGGCTCACGTGAAGCTGCGCTGCTGGTCACTGCCCCCTGCAGGACGTTTGAGGAAGTGGCTGGTCACAGACAGGCCCCGCAGTCTCTGCCATGTAACATGAAAACACAGACTTTGATTTGATTTTGTTTTTGTTCAGTTGTTGCTGATGTTTTCTCCTCTGTGAACTTATTTCATGTCTCTGTATTGTCCTCTATAGATAACATTGTACCTATCGTTGTGCCTCCCTGTAATCATTTTGTATCTCTTTCAGTTATTTTGCCCCTCGGTATGTTTTTTGTGTGTCTTTTTGAAGTTGTTTTGTTTTATTTGTGTTAATGTAATTTTGTGTTTTCTTGTAGTCATTTTGTGTCTCCTGTGGTCGTTTTGTGTCTCCTTGTAGACATTTTGTGTCTCCTTATAGTCATTTTTTGTCTCCTTGTAGTCATTTTGTGTCTCCCTGTAGTCTTTTTGTGTCCCTTTCAGTCATTTTGTGTCTCCTTTGGTCATTTTGTGTCCCTTTGTAGTCATTTTGTGTCTCTTCGTAGTTATTTTGTGTCTCCTTGTAGTCATTTTGTGTCTCCTTTGGTCGTTTTGTGTCTCTTTATAGGAATTTTGTGTCTCCCTTTTGGCGTTTTGTGTCTCCTTGTAATCATTCTTTGTCTCCTTTTGCCGTTTTGTGTCTCCTTGTAGTCATTTTGTGTCCCTTTGTAGTCATTTTGTGTCTCCTTTGGTCGTTTTGTGTCTCGTTACAGGAATTTTGTGTCTCCCTTTTGACGTTTTGTGTCTCCTTGTAGTCATTTTGTGTCCCTTCGTAGTCATTTTGTGTCTCCCTGTAGTCTTTTTGTGTCCCTTTGTAGTAATTTTGTGTCCCTTTCAGTCATTTTGTGTCTCCTTTGGTCATTTTGTGTCCCTTCGTAGTTATTTTGTGTCTCCTTGTAGTCATTTTTTGTATCCTTGTAGTCATTTTGTGTCCCTTCGTAGTCATTTTGTGTCTCCCTGTAGTCTTTTTGTGTCCCTTTCAGTCATTTTGTGTCTCCTTTGGTCATTTTGTGTCCCTTTGTAGTCATTTTGTGTCCCTTCGTAGTTATTTTGTGTCTCCTTGTAGTCATTTTGTGTCCCTTTGTAGTCATTTTGTGTCTCCTTTGGTCGTTTTGTGTCTCTTTATAGGAATTTTGTGTCTCCCTTTTGGCGTTTTGTGTCTCCTTGTAATCATTCTTTGTCTCCTTTTGCCGTTTTGTGTCTCCTTGTAGTCATTTTGTGTCCCTTTGTAGTCATTTTGTGTCTCCTTTGGTCGTTTTGTGTCTCGTTATAGGAATTTTGTGTCTCCCTTTTGACGTTTTGTGTCTCCTTGTAGTCATTTTGTCTCCTTGTAGTCATTTTGTGTCTCTTTATAGGAATTTTGTGTCTCCCTTTTGACGTTTTGTGTCTCCTTGTAGTCATATTGTGTCCCTTTGTAGTCATTTTGTCTCCTTGTAGTCATTTTGTGTCCCTTCGTAGTCATTTTGTGTCTCCCTGTAGTCTTTTTGTGTCCCTTTGTAGTAATTTTGTGTATCCTTTGGTCATTTTGTGTCCCTTTGTAGTCATTTTGTGTCTCCTTGTAGTCATTTTATGTCTCTTTTTGGTCAGCGTCTCGCAACTGACTCACAGCACATGAAGTGTAATAATAATAATATTAAAGGAAATATCATGGATAAATATCATACACACTCTGTATTCACCACCTCAGATTTGACACTGTACACACATATCGTCATGCAGCTATTTATTTATCATTCATACCTGCTATTGGCATTGTATCATATCCCCTTTTCCACCAAAGTTAGCGCTTGTATGCAGGCTTTTTAAACATGGGTAAACCTGCTTAAAATAGGCTGAAGACTCCTTTTTTTAATATATATATCTCTTACTTATTCAATCTCTCTTTCAAACTCAGTGTAGACTAATTTGGAGCAGTGTTTGAGTGCTGCTTGGGCGTAGATGGACGTTATTTTGTGGAGGCGCATCATTGCATCTCGCCAGGGCTAAAATTGGTGCGTTCTGCTGGGTGTCATGTTTACATCAATGCTGATCAGAGCCGGAGCCAGAGGAATATCCATGACAACTGCACCGTCATTTGACCAAAGTGTGAATGGCAATTGTTCCCTTTCCATTTATATTAAAATGCCAGATGCTAGCAGGTGTTAGTGGGGTTTTTTGTACAGTGAAAAAGGGGCTTTATCTTATCTTCCTGTCTTGTCCTTGTTTTCAGGTTGATATAATCTTCCCTTTAGAGGTACATAACCCTTGCTGTGCTGTCAGCTGGCACAGACTACAGACAGAGTAGACGTAGATATGTGTTCGTTTCATATGCAGTTAGTTATAACTGAATTTTTACATTTTTCTTTAAGGTCTGGTACATGCAGTTAACGTCGCTACTATCACAGACAGTGAAAGATTTTCATTATTTATTAATCTGCTGACTCGTGTCTCGATTAACTGATTGTTCGGTCAATGAAATGCCAGAAAAGAAAGAAAAATGCCCAGCTGACATATTCAAACTGTCCAACCGATGCTCCCAAACATGTAATATAATGTTGATAATAATATTAATATAATAGAAAACAGTAACTATTCAACTATTACTGAACTTGTGTGTATGTATACAGTACATGGTATAACTCTTTCATGGCAGGATGGTCCAGTGTCTTCGTTGGTGCAGTGTATTTCCGTAGAGACAGAAAAAAAAGGAATCCCCTCTAAAAAGGGATCAAAGCCAAGTTCTCCTCCAGACTTTTTATGACCTTGTATTTCTTCATCAGGCTGACTGCAGACAGCCCACTGGCTTTGTGAGGGAGCTGTCAGGACTTTTAGTACCTTGAGTCATTTGCTCGTTTCAAGTAAAAGGATCGATAAAACACCCCGCTGCTGGGCCGGGGCCAGATTTGTCACATTTTTATTCCGGGGATGCTGCAGTGTCCTTGTAAAGGAATAAAGTTATTCCAAACTAACACCAGTTTTATTCGCTTCTGTCGTTTTTTGTTTTTTTTGTCTGTGTCGCGGTTTATTGTTACAAATTTTGCTCTACATGTTTTGCTTAACTTCTTACAGCACAGTCGCCAGAGGAAAATGCATTGTACATTTCTGTAAACTGAACATTTCATACGTATCTATCAATTTTTCTAAAGTGACGTTCTAAAGTGAGGTGAGGGGGTTGATGGATGGTGAGACAGCTGCCGAGCTGCATAACAACAAACACCAGTTGTTTTCTGGCACATATTTGAAGCGATTCCACTGAAATTTGTGGCACCAAACCTGAGTGTTGTTTACTGACGTGTCCCTGCTTTTCCGGCAGCTTTATCACCCACCAAACATTGGTGTTTTTTAGCAAACCGTTGCTGTTTTAGTGCCACAAAAAGCAGTCTCCCAGTGGTGTATGCGGAACCGAACCTGAGTGTTTTTTACCAACCTGTCCCTGCTTTTCCAGCTTTAATAGCCACCCAGCGTGGGCATTTCTTTAGGGACTTATCGCTGTTTTTTTCAGCTATATTGTGCCACAAAAAAAACCGAACCTTTATTTCCCTCGACACATTGTGGCATCTCCCAGTGGCATTTCTAGCCACTAAACCTGGGTGTTTTTCACCAACCCGTCCCTGCTTTTGCAGTGGCTTTAACATCCCCTTAAATGTGGGTGTTTTCTTAGGGACCCATCGCTGTTTTTGCTGACAGTGCCACAAAATGCAGGTCTTTTTTACTGAAACATCACTCTGTTTCCTGCCGGTATAGTGCAATGAATGAATGAACAGAGACATTGCTGCATTTCCAGCGGCTTTTATGTCACCAAAGGCTGGTGTTTGAAGCTAAAACCCGATCTTTTCCTAAACATAACCAAGTGATTTTTGTGCCTCAGTGTAACCACACATTAACCACAGCGTTGTTGACAAAAAATTTCAACGTATCCGCTACAATATAATGTACAAATGTAAAGTAGTTTGCAGAAACTTACAATGCATTGTTTTGTGGGCTTTTTATAACAAAAAAGACCTTCATGCTTTAAACTCTGGTCGTTTATTAGCTGTCCACAAAAGCATGTCATGGAACAACAGAAACTGTAGCACGAGTGTAACATTCCTTTTTGTTGTTATACTCCACCACATCCCTGCTTCTCACACCATGTATAATTTATATTTCATATATATTTTGTACAATATACATGTTCTCATCAAAGGAAAAATAATAGCAAAAGTTCACCCCCCCCCTCCCCTGTGGATCTGAGATCTAGTGAATATCCCATGCATGTTTCCACTGTGTCTAGGAGAAATGTCGTTTATTACCAGGAACAAATACGCAGGCAAATAAATGCTCAGACAAATCAAGGGGAGTGTGTTGTTTGACAGAGCTGGTGTACAAAGCACATTCTCAACAACATTAAACAAGAAGAGCCATGCGAACTGACATTTACTCTACGGGTTTGACCCAGTTTTGAATCAAAAGCGCCAGCACGGGGCAAGCTAAGGTTAGTCTTCTGCTAATGGCATAACATTAAGACTAGTAAAAAACAGTGCTAAAGTCTTTTGGCTTATTCTCTTATTCTAAAGCCACATTCAGCTGTTGGATCACAACAAGACTTCACTGTTAAAATACTAATGCTTTTGAGTGAGTGTGAGGAACACTGGCACGAGAAGTGCTTGACATCATTATGAACCTTTTTACCTCTGTGGAGACAAAATGGTTTGCATCTGTGAGTTACATTTCACCTTTAAACAGCAAGTTTTAATCCAAGTGTGGGCGCGTGTGATGATTTAATAGAAAGCTAAATATTAATGACTTCAACCAGAGTTAGTCTAAATAAATTATCAGCTTCATTAAAGCTTTCAGGGTAAGATGGCAGCCTATAAGTTCGTCTTTAAGAGGTCCAGTGTGTAAGATTAAGAGGGATTTAGTGGCATCTAGTGGTGAGGATGGCAGACTGCAACCAGCTGAAACTGCTCCAGGTTAGAATTCCTTCATTGTTCAGGAGGTTTTCACCAGGAGCCAAATCATCCACAGACCTCTCCAAAACCAACGGCCAGGTGATTAAAACTAGTAAAAACACTGAATAAAGCACTCTTACGTCACAAATTGGTGTTTCAGAGTCGGAGACAGGCAGCTCGCCTTCTTTCTCAAATAACTTCCATGGGCTGGTTGCACAAAACACCTTAAGTTTGTTCCCTAAGTATGACACTTAAGGCTGACAGGAAATACCTCGCCAATAAATAACTGAAAAGAACCTGTTGCATTAAACCACAGACCAATCATTAATTGTAATGAGGCTGGAAGATGCAGCTTCGGAAAGTTGGATGATCCAACCTAGATGGTCACAATCATATATTGACTTCTATCAAATTTATAGCACAAAATCATTTGCTCAGGAAACACTCTTCTCAGGAAGCCTTTTTTTCTCACTTACCTCCATTAAGTCAGCGACGTTAAAATGGAGCCAGAGGTACATGATGTTTTTGTCTTTACTTCTGTTACAAAAAGTTTAACAAACTATGAGCAATTCCTCAAGTAGAAATCCTAGATAATGAGGAAAACTTACATTGCTACGTAAACACTTTAAGGAGAAGACTTAAGGATGTTTTTTGCAACTAATTCTATCTCAAGGAAACCTTATCTCAGACGTTAAGGAGGATCTTAAGTCAAGGTTCTTAGTGCAACCAGCCCCAGATGTTTAGAAGGTTTTCAATGGGAGCCAATTATCCACAGAGGTCTCGGTGATTTGAAAATACTGAATAAAGTAGTTTCACTGTTTCTGACGTTCTCACTAGCCATGTTTCCATCAGCCTGTTTAGATGCGCATCTAGAAGTATCGCATCGGAAAATTATGATGGAAACGCCAAAATTCGAATTATCGCACAAACTAAAATACGCTCGCTTTAGCCGGGTTTTGGTTGATTCGAAATAAATGTTGATTCGCAAAACGGGGGATGGAAACAGTTATGTTTGAATTAAGTCTGACGTAGCGCACCTCTCTCCATGGTGATATCCACACTCCGGGTCAGGAAGGCGGTAATGCATTTACGAGCTGGTTGTCAACCGCCAGAAAACAGAAGAAGAATGCGAGACTTGTTTTATTTCCGGTTCTGTGGAAAACTTGCGCGAGTTCGTAGTTTTCACCAAAGTCCGTACATTTAATGGAAACACACAGGATTCGTATTTCTTTAAATTCTCACTATCCTGAGCCAGCGTTTGGTTTGTCCCTTCTGGGCTACTGTAGAAACATGGCAGTGCAACATGGCGATCTTTACAAACAAGGACCCGCTCCTTCTGTAGATATAAACATCTCATCCTCAGGTAACAAGAACACAACAACTCTTATTATCAGGCGATAATACACTAATATATCCCAGTATATCCCCTCAATCCTGCACACTGGACCTTTAAAATGTGTGAAAGACATTTAAAATAAAATACACCATGGGATGTCACAAGAATATAAACACGTATCCAGGCTTTGTTTCAGTCACTCGTTAGTCGATGTTAAGTGTCTTTCAATTCACATTAATGCTGTAGCTCCACGTCCTGTGGCGTATTATTCCCTGTAGTCCTCAGAGTAATACAGTCTGATGGAAATATTGCTTAATTTCAAAACTCTAAAGCATCTTTTTATATAATCTTTTTCACTTTTGTAAAACAAAATAGCTGTGGAATGTAAAATAAAATATATAGTGCTATGTATGTAGGTAAGAAAATAAAGTCGTAGGATAGTATCTATATTTCTGTAACTATTTACAGAACTTAAAACCAACTCTTATATGCCTGTATGTTTCTCTGTAAATGTTTTTTCTTTTGGCCCAAAACAAATATTGAAGTAAATTTTGAGTGTGCTACAGTATTTTTAAGATTGGTCTGTTGTCTGAAGGTACAGTCGGATTAATGCAGAAACAACATCACAAACTATGAGGACACTTCAGAGACGTTTGCATTGTGAGCCACTGGAAACAGAGGGAATCATCTTTTTTTTTTTGGTTTGTTGCTGGACTGTAGATATTGCACGTTTTGTAAATATTAAACCTTTGTTGCATTGATACATTCAGATAATGCACTCTATGATTTGCTCCTGATTTAAGATGTGTCTGAGTGGGAGGGGTCATGGTAACGTCAAACATCAGGGGTGCTGCTCATTTAATATTTGGTCCTTTTTAGGTTTTATAAGTTTTATCTGATGAAAATGAAAATCAAGTGGAATAAAAGGTTGAATTTCTGCGCTGAGTTTAACAGAGACACAACGTTTTGGGCACTGGAAGTCTGTCTGATTCCCAAGATGAGGCAACACATCTTTATACTAAAGCCGCAGGCTGCAACAGCCAATAAAAAAGAGGAGTGAAATCTCACACACCTGAGACAAATCTCAAAACGCCTGAAACAGCTCCCACATTAATAATTGATAAACACCAGAATGGGACAAACAATATCTGTCAAAGTACACAGAATATAAATGAAACTCGGCTGGTTTACAGGTGCTCCAGCTTCCTCCCACAGTCCAAAGACATGCAGGTTAATCGGTGACTCTAAACTGTCTGTAGGTGTGAATGTGAGTGCGAATGGTTGCTGGATAAGTATCTTTGTCCTTTTACTTTCTCTTTTTAAAATATTTTCAAATGCACAAATGGAAACATGGCTTATTTTAGGAACTGCTCCTGCACTGTAATTTGAGCGTCTGTTAATAAAAATAAACCTTTACAAAAAAAACAAAAAAAAAACAGGTAAAAACACTGAATAAAGCAGTTTAACATAAAAAAAAAATCTGTGTTTCTCTGACGCTGCTTGTCACGGAGGGGCTGCGAGGCTGACGTGAAAACACAAACAACCATACCTAGAGTTTGGTTTGTCTTTCTGAGCTGCAAGTGCAACACGGCAGTCTACACAGACGAGGACGTGCTCCCTGTACACAACTCATTCTAAGGTAACGATGGTGATTAAACACTAAGGAAACATATATTTAATTTCTGCCAATATGTATCTCCCTATATCCTACACACCAGACCTTTAACAAAGAAACACAGAACTTAAAATGATCCTATTTGTTTGTGTTGTCGTCATGAGTTTAAAAAAACTAAAACACTTCTCTTTTAGCTCACATTTTTCACAAGTTTAAAGTTCAAGATGTCACACTTCTTACTGTGTTAATGAGCTCCCCTGACAGGTGAGGCACATCAAGCTGCTGATTACACAGCATGACTTCTACACAGGTGAGCTTTGGGCCGATCATGATTAACAGGCTACTCTAAGCAGAAGCTGGCTGCCAGTCAGAGGCACAAATTAGAGCAGCAGATTTAAATTCTCTGACACATCACTTGCAGAATTCATCCACAATTGGATATTCAAAGTGATTAACTTCAGCTGCAGGTTGTGGTTTTCAACACTGTAAACGCAAAATTCTATCCATCGTAAAGGGTGCAGTCCAACAGAACTTTAAGCCCACCTTCAGTTGTAACTATAACTTTTTATTTAAAAAAATAGCTGTTATGTTTTAGAATAGTTGTTAATTTTGTACAGATGATTCACCTGGTAGAGTTAAGTCGCTTAAAAGCTGTAGAAAAAGCTCCAACTGTAGCCAAGTTTCCATCTAAATTTTAGTTTATTTCCATTCAAATCAACTTGAGAAAATGGAAAATGCTAATAATTACGTGTTCTCACCTCCTACTGTTGCGTGAATTTTCCAAGTTGCTTGGTGTAAAAAGTTAAAGTAAAATTAAAGTGAGAAGTAAAAAAAAGCGGCTCACGGTGAGGACAAATATGCATAGCCACTTTTCTTTTTACTTGAATCGACTATTATTGACCAACATTTCCATGCCGTGAAAACCTTGTTTTTTAGAATTTATGGGATGTGCAAATTCAAAACGTGCACTCAAACAGGTGGCTGGGACGTAACGTAACATTGTTTTGTCTCTAATAAACTCAGCATTGACAGACAGTGTGTGGAAATTCAACCTTTCATTCACAGAACTGATGTTCTTGAGAAACTCCGCTGACAAAAGGTGACTTTAAGATGCATCCTGGTGGCGACCTGCCCTGATCATCTGGAATGTTTCAGAAACGGCAAAGTAACTGAGGAACGACCTTTGACTGGACTTCACCTGGAACAACCAACACCCAGCTCAGCCCTGCCGACCTACACAGAAAGCACACCGAAAGCGAAACAGAGGATTCAAACAAACAGGTCAAACATGCAACTTTTGCATAAACGGACACATACAGCAGGAACAAACGGTCCGGGGAGCACATTCAATGAGACTGGTGTCATCAGCCAAGCGCGTGTAGGAGAATACTGTACATCAGTTTACAAAAAAAAAAAAAAAAGAACGACCAGCACGATGACTTAAAGGACGTATTTACACTTAAATATCTTTAAAGAGAAAGTCCCTGCCAATCGAAATCCATCTCCAAAATCCCGCTCAGTCAGTTTTGCAGTGGATAGAAAGTTAATAAGCAGCGTTTCGCCCTTACTTCCCCTTCGGTCCGTGAAGTAAGCTCTGCATAAAAAGCAATATCAGGGCAGCTCAGTTGAGGAGGTGTCATGCAAAAAAGAAAAAAAAAAAAGCCGACAGTGTTCGTGGAGTTAATTTCCCAGTTGGACATCCGTGTTTCAAGCATACGTCAGCATAGATTTCACTGAGTGGGCCGACTTCAGTTTGATCAGCGCTGCAGCGTCGGCCACGGTGGAAGTTCCTGTGATCAGTTTGGCCTCTGCACACAGTAGATATAGAACACAGTGAAACGTATCCAACATAGAAGTGACAGAATGTAAAGAAGTCCACCTAGAGTCCGTCTGCTGGCATTGCTACGAGTCACTTTTATTGGTTGTATAGTAGGATTATATTTTGGCATGTGTTGAACTGTATACTGCGATGGCGTCCACTTCCACGAGTGTGTAAACCTAACGTCTCATATCGGAGATGATGAGAAAGCTGCATTTATTGAGTTAAAATTCTACTCTACCTTTTTAAGCGAAAAAAGGTGTACAGAATGTATTCCATGCATGTATCCTATATGAAATACAATAAGTTTCATAATCACAATTAGGTCTAAGTGATACTGCTGGGTCGAGTCTTTTTTTTTTGTTTTGATCGTTTTTCTTACTGTGGGGTGTGACGTGATCAGTGGGAGCCTTTAGGACGACAGAGTTCAAGAACAACACAAAGTTCTCTCTGATTTTTGTAACTTTAACCCTCAGGTGCGGCCGCGACCGGCAGAATTAAAGGGAATCCCTGACATAAAAACATCCGACAGCCCCTCTTCAGCGGCGGGGCCAGGACAGGTGGACGGGGCTGTGTAGCATGGCACTGGATGTCGGTGTTACATGGATGCTGTGCCTGGATCGGAGGGCTCTCGGCAGAGCATGGCGTCACACCACGGAGCCCTTGGAGGTGGAGAGGTGGATGGAGTGGATGCGTGTGGCCAGAGTTCTCTCCAGGTCGAGGAGGATGTCGGAGCAGATGCCGGGGCTGGACGCGGGGCTCTCTGCCGGCGGGGGCTCGTACAGCAGCTGCTTGAAGCCGTCGAGTTCGATCAGCAGCACCATGTTCTTCAGGAAATAGCCCTCGATGAAAGCCGTGAGCTCCGAGGCACCAAGGAACTACAGTAAAAACAGATGATGGGGAGACAACGACAGATTGATGAGAAAATTTGCCCCCTGAAAGAGTGAACGCTCTTGACTTTCATGCTACTCTTTGGTACAGACAGCTGCGGACATGCAGGCAGCAGCACAGAGGAGGAGAAACTTTCCACCGTCAGGCTCTGAAACAACATTATCCGGCAACTTAATACGACACAGTCTCTGGCTTATGTTTGGTATCAGTGCCAGCAAAAAATGTTGTAGCACATTTCTGACCCACTGAGTCCTGTGTTAAACGGTCAAATCTGATTCGACTGGCATGATCCTGAGTCAGACGCAGCCCTGAAATGAGTTCACAGCTGCAAAATCTCTTCCTCCTTCCAGTGCAGTCATGAGACATGATGGTGACAGAGCTGGAGGCAAGAAGAACTGCAGCAGGGCTTCTACAGGCAAATTAGACTTATGAATTTTTAAGACTTTTTCGTAATGCCACACGGAATAAAATTTAAGATCAATTTTACAATCGCGAAACTGAATGGAAAAAAAATCAGGAACCAATCACTTAGGGTCAGGAATAACTTTGCCAAGTATGTGTGGACCTTGAATTAATGACCAAGGAGAAATCTGGACCAGTTGGGAACCACTGGTCCAGGTACACAGGTCTCAGCATTTAAAAGACTTTTAAAAGATTATTTTAATACATTTTAATACCGATTATGGAGTTATTTTTAAAGGACTGAATTCAATGCCTATTAAGACTTTTTGGGGATCCATGGGAGCCCTGAACAGGTTGGATTTTGCCTCTGGGCAGCCAGAGGGTGTGCACTAAATGCAGCTCAGAAACAAAACTTCCTTGGTCTTTCACTTGTATTGCAAACTAGCTCAATTTCCAACAATGGAAATGGTATCCCAAACTCTGAGTGCATAAGGATGAGGATACATTTCATTCAGTTTTGGCTGACTCGCATATCCAGTCGTATTAATTTGAGCCAGAATATATGGCCAAAGAAATGCAGAGTAGAGGGGCTGCGTTACATCGGCACCACACAGGAAGCAGAAACATTGCTCGTTTTTTTTCCGGCACTCGTGTAAACTAACTAGGCCAACCAGACAGGATGCACCAGCTCTTAATCTGCCTCTTTTTGAGCGAAGAGCCCGTGTGTGTGTTACTACTTGGACAGAGGTGCTCGAGACCTTCCTTAGGATCCTGAAGAACTCTGGAAAGACAACCCAGACCAGCAGCGCCGCGACGCAATGCACTCTGGTACACGTAGGCACCTCTGTGTTCAGTAGCTAGTTACTAACTTTCTCTGCTCTTTGATAGATTTTATTTTGCTGAATAAAGCTGCCTGATGTTGCTGAAAACAACAATAAGATCACCCAAACAGAACCAAAACAATTAAGTTACGGGCCGTAAAACCTAAACAATGAATTTAAAGACATTAAACGCTCGGTGGAGCCGAGGAAACTGCAGAGTCGTGTGGTAACTCTCTGCGGGTCCATCACTATGAGCAAACACTTTCAGACACAAGCAGCCATTTGATCCACTGTTAATATACAAACTTATATATAAACTTTATTACTGTCTTTATTATTTATAGTTCTGTTTGCATCTTACCTTGGCATGTTTGTAGAGGTCCACGCAGGTTTCCGTGGTGATGTTCTTGGAGCAGATGATCTCACAGTGTCTCTGAAGGGCCTCTAGTTGGAAGAATTTGGCTGCAGACAGGAGCTGCAGGGAACAGTACAGCCACACAGAATGAGGCACAGGACTCGGGATTAGAAATGCTAATACTTGCACTGTCGCTCAGCAGGCTTTGGTTAAGTCTGTCTTACCTCCATGACTTCAGTGTTGCGTATGTGCAAAGACTCAGTGCCGCCGCAGTACAGATACTGCATGACCAGCTGAAACACAGAGCAGCACAGCGCTCACAGGTCTGATCTGCACACACGACATCTAGTACTTAATAACAGTGGTTTTAGATGATAATAAAATTCTTACATGGAAAATATTGTACTTGACATGGCTGATCTCAATACAGGTGTTCTCTGCTGCTGGTCTGTTCTGGAGCAGTGACTTGAACCTGAACGCAACAGAAGAAATCACGGCGTTTATAACAGCTGTGTCATAAAAAACAAAATAAAAACACGCACCAATAAACAGCAAAACTCGTCCTCACCTGGGTGAAGCTGTAAACAGCAAAACTTTATGTGCATAAAACGGTTTCCCCTCCACCAGGAACGTCACGTCAGACATCTCCTTGTTGTTAAGGAAGTGTGGGTCTGCGGAAGGTGACAAAAAAGATCCAATAAAGAAAAAACAGCCGCATGAAGCCTCATTACTCAACTCTCCTAAACTGTGAGAGCAGAACAGCAAACAGAAAAAGATTAAACTAATGTGGTCATTAATTATTCGGAGGGCGATTCATCACTCAGCTATCGGCGCAGCATTATCAAAATAATTCCCATTTCATTAGTATTCTAAAAGTTGAATTTGATACGCCGTCCTCTGGGCTGCTTCTTTAAGCGAACATCCTGACAAATTAATTAGCTGTCAAAGGTTTTTAAACATTTATTCTCCTCACACACAAAGTAACACTCCAGTTGTCATTTTATTGTAACTCTGCCGTAGATCAAACACTGGGTGGTGCTGCAGCATAGTCACTAAATGTTTCAGGGCCTCCTCATGCTCTCATCATATCAAACATGTGAAGACAAAAAGGAGATGTGGAACTGTGTGTGACCTTCTCAACTTCAAAGGAGCTTTTCGTAGCAGGTTAGACTGATACATCACATCCTTACAGACATGTGAATGCAAACACCTGCCTCCGAAACACATCATGATAAATGTTCAGTGAGGTTATAAATGAGTAACGTCGACTGACAGCCTGTTATCACACACGAAAACGTTTCATTACTAAGATCACTGTGACAGCCGGCAAGATAAAATATTATATTATACTTTCTCAAGCCCTAGTCACACGGGACTAGTATTATTAGGAGACCTCATGTTATTTACAAATCCCCCCGACATCTGTGTTTTGTGCGGTGCATTCACATGGGATAAGTAAAGTCTGAATTTACTGATATTATTCCCCTGATATGATGCTCACAGTCATTTGTACCTCACATTTTACAGTGTTAAAATCATTTTTTTCCTTTTAAATGTGCTTTAAACAAACAGAATTGAGTCTGCCTGTACTAACCCATGTCCCCTGCTTTGCTTGTCGGGCTGTAGGGCAAGAGAAGATTGGAAAACGACAGGCTGAAATGAAGCTCAGCATACGTTCAATCAGGAAGACTTTCTTTGTCCTCATCTATTCACAATTCTGGCTGAATCCAAATGTCAGGACTTCAGAACTTTTACCATTTATAAAACTGTCCCCAGTTCGTATCACGCCCCCTTGAAGATCCGCATATTTATTTGAACCCAAAAGCGACAAAAAGCCTTTCTCTATATGGCTATTTAGCGTCGAAGAAGTGTGTTTACAGAGAGTGTTCTTCGAGTATGCGGTACACAACGGGCATTGCTGAACACACAACAGTTTTACCAGATGTATCTATAAGACCTTGGTTGTACTTTCGATGTCATGGCGGATAAAGAAGGAGCACCATCTAAAAGAAAAAGATCAGAAGAAGGCTAAACGGGACAGTGATAGGGCTCGAGCCCAAACGAGAGAGCTGAGAGATTTGAAAGGTTTTAAAACTGATCCCGAGTTGGCCCTTTTCCTAATCGACAGGTATGTAATTTTTGTTTTTATTTAGAGAATATACCGCAACTTGTTAGACGTTGTTTCACTTCAATATATGACGACATGGAAGTTATAAGCAAGCTCGATGTAACGTTAGCTGATGTGAACAGCTTTTGTCTAGTAACGTTACAACAAACGCCACAAAATTATCTGTGACTGTGACCATGAACACAAATACACAGCAGGCAGTTGTCCTCAGTTTATAAGAAAAAACAAATGCATGCAGTAATTGACTTGACGGACTTTGCGGGCATGTTCATGGGAAGTTCGGGAGGGCTTCAGGCTGTCCAAAGCTACAATCTAGCCAGTCCACAGGGAGCCTCAGGCGGACTTTCTGCAGACTCCCAGAGAGTCTGCTTGGGCTACAGACTTCAGCAGGCTTTACTGATTTAAGAACCCACAATTCATTGCAATGTGGCCGTGACGTTGTGGGTTTTTCAACTGCTGAACAAAATATCTTATGAATGTGTAAAATAGTTATTGATAGTTAGGTTTATCAAAAAGGTACTTGAATTGCGTAGGCCAGAAATAATATTCAACCACATCATGATACACAGATATGTTTAAGTCCAGGCTGTAGAGGGACTGAAAATACATTTCATTATTGCAGCACTGTCAGGCTGCGCAGTGATATTGCCTGTTATATAGAGATGTATTAATAGCCTACATATTTGTTTAGTCACACAAAAGGCCATACATGGGATTTATATCTTGTTATCTGCAGAGACAGATGAGTAGGCACTGCTCATCAACTTATATGGCATATATGTGAATATGAGAGCAGCGGTAGTTGAATGTTTCTACGGCAACGAGTAAAACAGTCGGGGGCTGTCTATCAGCCGCTTGCGGTCTTTGTAGGATGACTGTAAATACACCACTCTATGTACAACTGAAGTCCGTGAGGGCTCAGTCTGCAGGTCCAGAGGGTGGATGTTTGGATTCAGCCTCCATCCCACTCCCACTCCTTCCTCTAATCAGCTGACTATGGGTGTTCACTCTTCTAGTTTTCCACGATCTCCATCAGCCAATCAGGATGCTACTGCAAAATGTTAAATCTGCTCTCTCTTCTGCTGCTGTCAGCTGTCATTTTAGGCCGTTCACCTACAGGCATTGTATCCAGAGTCCAGGATGAGCTCAACAGAGGCTCACTCCTCTACTCATCCAGATCATCGGCATTTCTCCATCTTCTTCTCATCGCAGCTTCACCACCTCTACCACCACCAATAGCAGGGGTTCCCGATTCGACAATGGATTCATCACCCTCCTTAAATCACACCATCTCTACGGGGTCTAATTGCCAAAGACTTTCCACATTTTTCATTCTTATGCACACGTTAATGAATATTCCTTTATGAAAAACGAGTGTCTCCTGATTGAAATGTTAGTTAGAATGATATTGTTGCTGTCTTCTTGGTATGGAGCGAACAGCTGATACGATCGACACAACTTTTTGAAGTGGGAACAAATTTGGAAAGTTTCAACATGGTAAATTTGATCTGTTGCACTGACACTGAGCAGCCCTGTGCACAATACTGTACAGCAATGTGCTATTGTATTATTTTATACCTCTTGTTGCTGTCTTTGTTATTGTTGTCGTATATCTATTTGTTGTCGTTTTGTTGTACGTCTATATTGATATGAAAATATTAAGTAAAAAAAAGAACCGAGTCTGCCATGCATTGTCATCCATCCCATCATCTTTCGCGATTTTGCTTCTCTGATGGATTGGAGGTTGCTCTCTCTGTGCAGGGGTCTCCGCGCTGTGTAGCGAGATGAGCCTCCTGCACCCAAAATGCTGTCACAACCTTTATTAATGACTCCCAACACAGCCATAATTCGCCATAAATCTCCACCAGGAAAGAGGCAGAAAAACGGAGCAGAGAAAACAGAAAACCTAAATATGACCTCAAATCACTGAGATGCCGGTTTGCACAGGACTAATATTATCACAGGACCTCTGTGTTGGGAGAAATATAGTGGGTAATTTGCAGTGGAATTTTGACTTTATAAATTAGGGGCATGGCAGATTTGCACGAGATTAAGATCACAGACGACCTCTACAAATTCCAAATGAAATGCTTCTGAGAGCTTGTCGAGACCTGCAGATGCTCTGGTGAAAATAAAAGCTCATCCTAAATGCAACTAAAAATTAAAAGGCGCCAGTATTTCTCAAATGCCAAAGGAAATTGTTGTATTCGTTAGTAAACAGAGGTAATACCTGTGATCATTTGAAGAACAATTTGAAGAAACAATCTGTGCCAGTTTGATCAGAGTATATTTGCCTTTTTGCCATTATGAAACAATGTATTACAAAAGCATTTTCAACTACAATCATCTCATAAAAGCTTTAATATTTGCTGGAAAAAAAGTTTCCACCTGCAGACTTCATTAACTGAAAATTTGAGGGAAAAACGCAGTCATTGTCGCCATCGTATAAAGACCCAGACACACCAAACTGACGTCTAAAACTAGTGGCGACTAAGGCCAACCGTTGTGTCGCTTCTTATCTCCTGTGTCTCGACCAGAAAGTCGGATTGAAGATACCGCAAAGATGACAGCAATGGCCAAGTAGCACATACGTTCTGCGCGTTCTACGTGTGAAAGGAAATAACTCCGCATACAAGCAGGCGCCGGTAGTCTGTATTCATCGTTGAAAAGGAGAAACCGGGACCAACAAGGACGGTTTCAAGATGCTAGTTAGCAGTTAGCAGATTTACCACACAACCCGATGTTGAAAGATATATGTGCTTGTGACAATGACAAACTTGTGACAAAAAAATTCTGCTTAAGATCTTAATGGCCCCCAAAAATTGCATTGATATAACAATTTTGTTTCGATCTCACGCCTTTATGACTTAAGTCGTTTGTTTACTTTCCTCACTTTTGTTTCTTTTCTTGTGCGCTGAACTGAACTGCCAATCAGAGTGATTTCATTAAATGCCAATTCTACATGCTAAATCAGCACACACTCACCAGCCATTTTATCAGGTACACCTTGCTCGTACCAGGTGGGACCCCTTATGCCTTCAGAACTGCCTTAATTCTTGGTGTCACAGATTCAACAAGGTGCTGGAAACGTTACTCAGAGATTTTGCTCCATATTGACATGATGACATCACACAGTTGCTACAGATTTGTCGGCTGCACATCCATGATAAGAATCTCCCGTTCCACCACATCCCAAAGGTGCTTAATCGGACTGAGATCTGGTGACTGTGGACACCAAATTTTGATCCTACCATCTGAATGTTGCAGCAGAAATCCAGACTCATCAGACCAGGCAACGTTTTTCCAATCTTCTATTGTCCAGGTTTGGTGAGCCTGTGTGAACTGTAGCCTCAGTTTGCTGTTGTTAGCTGACAGCAGTGGCACCTGGTGTGGTCTGCTGCTGCTGTAGCCCATCTGCTTCAAGGTTGGACAAGGTGTTGTTGGTTCAGAGATGGTCTTCTGCAGACCTTGGTTGTAACCAGTGCTTATCTGACTTCTTATTTGACTGATCTTGAAACATTCTCCTCTGACCTCTGGCATCAACAAGGCATTTCGGCTCACTGGATATTTCCTCTTTTTGGGACCATCCTCTGTAAACCCTAGAGATGGTCAGACCAGCCCGTCTGGCACCAACAACCACGCCACGTTTAAAGTCACTTAAATCACCTTTCTTCCTCATTCAGATGCTCAGTTTGAACTTCAGCAGGTCGTCTTCACCATGTCTACATGACTAAATGCACTGAGTGGCTGCACCTTGATTGGCAGATTAGCTATTTCCATTCATGAGCAGTTGAATAGGTGTAAAAAAAGCCAACAAGGGCCGACTAGCGCCAACAGTCTGGGACACATCACAAAAACTAGGGCAACGGCATCAATTTATAATAAAATCTAGATGCCAGAACGCAAGATGGCACCTATTCATTCCAATGGAGTTGCTAGCTTCTGGGTTTATTTCTCTGGTATGCCCACTTAATATGCACAGTAGTGTTTCTCCCGCTGGCCCCTGGGGGTCGTTCCTGGGGGCCTGGGCAACTGACGCTCCTAGACAGCCCGACATTGACCGACAGCTGACCACCAGCTTGGTGTGACAGGACCTTTAAGCACAGTTTAATTACGAAGTGATCTCCTACCTCAACAGTTTAAGACATACCGTCCCACAAAACAAGAATCTCTCAGCTCCCCACTTTAACTCTCCCCCTACTGTCAGTCGCTCGTCACTCAGCTTCATTTAATGCAGAAAGTACGAGACAGGAACAGTCACTATTTTTAACTTGCTTTCTTACCTAAGCGCGAGGTCTGCTTCTTCTTGATCTCTGTCAGCTTAGGGATGGGGAAGGGCCCGTAGCACTGCGTGAAAATGACTGACAGCTGCTGGCTTATCACCTCGTTCTGCAGACAGACACCGACACAAGTGAGGACAGAAACTTTATACAGATTATGATTTTCTGGCCTCTGTTTTCCATGAGCTCAAATCTTATGCAAATGTATGATAATATAGTTTGGAGTGCAACTAAATATATGCAAATATGAGTGTTAATGTCACCCCAGACACGAGGACAGTTTGTACTCCCAGCAACCCAGCCTTACTTTGTCAGATGTTTCTCTAACAAGCATTTTGTTTACATGCACATGAAAGAAAGCCCTGGTGACCTTGCTGGCTCGGAGGATCTGGAACATGAGCGGCAGGCCGTGCGTGATGAGCTCCTCTGTGTACTCCTCCTCCTGGATGCAGCTGAAGTCTTTGAGCAGGCCCTGGATCAGCGGTCGGCGGTGCTGGATGAAGCAGGTACGCAGGGACTCGAGCCAGGTGTGCAGCGTCCAGGGAACACCTGGGAACAGCACCACACGAACAGTGAATACATACTTGTGCACGGCAGAGCCGATCTGAGCCAGAGCAGTGTTCAAGGGCGACAGAACCGACCATGTTTCCATCACTTTGGTGGTGTTTGCATGAGTTGAAGGGCGATTGCATGGTGAGTGTTGGATTAGTGAGAGAACTCTGCCGGGAATATAAACGCAGCACTTGAATATAATTAAAAAATGTCCTGTAAAAAATGGCTGCAATGCTCTGGAACAATATGATGAGCTCTGGATGTGAGATTAACATAAATAATGATATGACAGTGGAGGCTTTGTGTATCGACAGCTCTGTTGAGATGATTAATGGAGTAGAAAGTCAAATCAATTCCAGTCAGCGGTTAATCATTTATCAAGCCAAATTCGCTGATTCCAGCCTCTTAGAGTTGAGTATTTGCCTGTTTGTTATGTTTCATATATTCCTAAATGTGTTATCTCTGGATTTTCTTGATCGGACAAAACAAGCACTTTAACCTCTCCTACTCCTTATCATAGACCATTTTATGTCTTTGTAAGGCCGACAGGGGATTTTTAGGGAGCGACAGCAGGTCAACAGTATATGTCGGGCGCATTATCTTGTATCTGGAATCAAGTGGTGTGCATCATCGTACAGCAGGGAATATGACGATTGATTTAAGATGCAGCTCAGCACTGAATGCCAACTTTTTATCATCATATATCTGACATATACATTGTGTTTTGTTTGAGTTTAGAGTGTGTAGGGGCTTAGAACAGTAGGATAGAAGTACATGACAGCCATTCCCTTGATCAATTATGTCTCCTAAGTTGCTGCAGCATTTTTTAGGTTGATACCATCTGTTACGCACATTTGGTGCTAAATTTAAGCAACTCTGACGACTCAAAGTGCTCACAAATCCCTCCAAAACACCACTCCTAAGACACCAAAAGCTTGAGGAACACCAAAGAAAAATTCATGCTGTGATTTGGTATCAAAAACCCTCTAAATTTGGAGATTTCTGTAAGAACTGAAACAATTGGATGGTGAAGACTTCTTTTCTGGAAACTGCTGCGAAACTCCCTCCCTCATTTTAAATATGCCTATAAAAGCCGTCCATCCTCCGCATGCCTGAGGTTTGTTGTTGTAAAGTTTCATGAGGCTGTGATTATCCTAGAGGTCACAATAGGTCATTTTGGTTTTTAAAAAATGCTCTTGCTACAATAAAATGGCTACTATGGGGACTAACATCATCACACATGAACAAAACTGGGCTCATTGGTTCCACAAAAGTCTCAGCTTTCCAGTATTGCAAATGTATGCAATTCCAAGACTGTTAAGGGACCCCAGTATGCAGAAATATTCAGGTACAACAGGCGGAAATAACACATGTCTGTGCTGCATGCAAAAAGCTGCATGGTTTTTGCCCAAAACTGCATTTGATGAGGCGAGATTCGTAGCTATTAAGGAAGTCAAGGGACCCCTGTGAAAATGTCCATGTGTGTTTTTCAGCCTAACTTTGGAGCATCATTTAACCCCCTTCATGACAAGCTAGTTGGCACCAATAGACTCCAGAGGTCTTCTAGTTTCATATCAAACTACTCTAGCTTTAAAAGCCATCTACAGCCTCTGACTGGTCTTCTAGTGGAGTGGAAGAGGTTAAAGAGGTCACACTGGGCTCCGGGAGCTTGTGATGGGCATTTTTCACTATTTTCCGACATTCTATAGCACAAAATCAAGATAGGTTGAGTTCATTCTTGACTTTGGAAACAGTAGTTGACAAAAGGATCTCACCACAAGGTCCCTTCAGAAGCTACAGCCAGAGGAAGATTAGCTTAGGTTAGCACAAAGACCGGAAACAGGGGGAGACAATTAAGCGTTGATCACCCGTCAGTACAGACACACAGACAGCAGCAGAATTGCACACAGGCAGCAGACACACAGGCTTTTATATTCATACAAAAACATTCATATATTTATACGCAGACACGTTCTACACATACACACACGGAAATATGATGGCGAGCTCCTGACAGCAAAAAGAGAAGTTCCTTTGTTTGTTGTATTTGGCTGAACAACATGAAAATATCAACAAAGGAAAACCCAGGACAGAGACACAGTTTATACATGAAGTCCACGAAACAATCCAGTTTACTTTTCTAGCACATGGGCAGTCATCATGCTTGTACTGCAGTAAAATCAGTTTACCAGCTGTTTGTCTAAAGCTTGCTACCTGACACATTTTATCTTGTTTTTACCCCCTGTAACACCACAACTTATTTATTTACACTTTGGTCTTTTGGACTATTAAATACATAAGATGCAACAGAGCTGTTTCCAGTCTTTATGCTAAGCTAAGCTAACTAGCCGCTGCCTTTTGCTTCACATGCTGTGCGGACATGAGAGTGTATCATCTGCTCATCTACCCTTCATCAAGACAGCAAATAAGAGTATTTCTCAAAGTGTCAAACTGAAATTGAACCTGTATAATTTCAAGTTAACTCTATCTGCTGAGGACTGAGTGATTAGACCATAGATGGTATATAAAGATGGACGGCATTCCCAGAAGTGAACCCGGGTGTTTGGCTGCAGTATATAGACAGAGTCAGACGTCTACCACGGCCACAGGAGAGGAAAACGATTGGCGCCACAATATGCAACAAAGGGCTGAAATGCTAACAAAATGGCTGTGGCTAGAGAAAAACATCAGATTCGACACAGAGCGCTGTTAAACTATAATTGCAACCGGCTGCATATCATGCTTTGGAGTAAACTGTTTTTCCCTCCGGTGTGGGCAAGCCTTAATTGCGCTCTGTCTCTATAGATCATAAATCCCGCCCCCTTCATGTTAGCCGTTAGCTGATGGGACATGGGCTAAACTTAAACATCAAATTACACGTCAAATAAGTTTTTCCCAAAGATAGTTTCTGTCATTTTAGTTAGTTCTTATCATGCTGATATTTGTTACAGTGTTTGTTTTTCTGATGAACCCGATATCGTGGCTCTACCCCCGAATCAATACTGTGCAGATTCTGGCTCCAAATGATGTCACCAGCGTAAAATGGTAGCCCTCATATCTGGAAGATTTTGGCTTCATTTTTCTAGAATAGCAGGAAGTGGAGACATGTCGTCCATCTTATATGCAATCTATGGATACAACCACAAAGTCAAGAACAGCTACCAAATGGGACTTGTCATGAGACTGTTTTGTAAACTCAAATAAAGGTAGTCAATCCTACTCAGCCACATTCAGTCTTTTTCCAAATGGACTGAACAATGTCGAGGTGAAAGATGATGACATGTAAAGAATAAGCACTGCTTTAGGAAACTTCTTCATCATGCTCACACCTTTGACCCAAGCTGCTATCGCCTCAGATATAAAAAAGTCCTGCGACTGTTTCATGGCTGGATGAGTAGCGGTGATAGCTGAGAGAGCGCACAGGACAGGACGGGACAGGACAGGCACAGCATGAGCACATCTCCAGGACAGCTGGAGGCACCAGAGAGCGATGCATGTGTGCCAGTGAAGCATGTATTAGTAAATCTGACCTAAGCTGCGGATGTCTATGGTGATGTCCACATGGCCGTGCTCTGCGCTATGGTACATGGCCTCTCTCAGGGCCCTCAGTTTGGCCTTTCCTGTTCGCAGCGTCCCTCCACCGTTTGCCTGCGGCGCCAACCTCTTCTCCCCGGGGTCCGAACTCTCGGCCAGGATCTCCTCCAGGGACAGCACGTCCCCCTTCTCGTGCTCCGGCTGGGACAGCAGCTTCCGGAATACATTCCTAGAGGGACAGAGGTAGGAAATAAAAACCCAGACAGAGATTAAAGAGAAGCAGGGTGACGGATTGTTTTATGGTCGGGGGAAGAAGTAAAAAAAGGGATTCAAGCTGTGGGGAAGAGGTGAGAGAACTGCAAAACACCTAGCATGGCCCGGGTCAAATAGTAGGAAGAGGAGCTGTGAAGTGGATGATCACAGACCGGAAAATGGTTCTAAATTAGGCATACACGTACTGTGTTAACTCCACATTAAACCCATCCAGCTCTCCAGCTCTGATGGCACTCAAAATATTCTCATGTACTTAATTAAGCTCGATTGCGTACTTGGTTCTGTAGAGTCAAAATATATGAAGCCCGAGACTGATTATCGCCTCTAAAGAGACGAAAAAATTGCAGTATAACATTTGTGTTTGTCGTCAGATTCATTAGTACTGTTTGCAACATTGCAACGCACTGTTTCTGCAACAGACTGATGCAGCACGTAATGTATACGGTGTGATCACAGCTTGAGGATGCATCACTGCACCATCTGCTTTAGCGAGGAGGGGCTCGTTTAGAGGCCAAGTCCAACACGACATCACATCCTGTTTCTGAGATTGTTTGATCACTGATGACAAGACGGTGGGAGGCTCACTGCCGTCACTTTGAAGCTGTTCATAAAACGATGTCTGATGTCTGCTAACAGTCCCCTGGGGTCTGAGTGCACACCGATGCAGATTAGTATTTTCTCTGGTTTGGTCCAGGGACAGTGGCACAGTGGTGTCGCCTACAAGCAAGAGGGACCCTGGTTCGAATCCTGGGGTGAGGGAGAGCTTCTCTGCTTCTCTGTCAGTGTGGGTTTCCTCCAGGTGCTCCAGCTTCCTCCCACAGTCCAAAGACATGCAGGTTAATTGGTGACTCTAAATTGTCCGTAGGTGTGAATGTACAGCCTCAGACGGATGCGCTCAAGCGTGCTGTGCACACAAGCTCAGTTGGTAGGTGATACTATATTTTCACATTTTTAACAATGCAATTTAAAAGTTTTGATTTTTATTGATAACCTACATTTACCAGCAACAAAAAGACTACATTTAGAACCAAAAAATATGAAATAAATAAATAAATAATAATAATAATAATAATAATGATAATAAAAAAGTAAATAAAAAAAGAAGACCAAATTTTCATGACGAATACTTACCCATAGAAACGAATATTTGAATATCCAAATATTTGGGTACAGTCCTAACACAGAGTGGAGTGTCCACATACTTCTGGCCAAAAAGTGAGCATATAACGTACTACCATATAGTAGGTTATAGAGCCTTCAGCCGTTCTACCCCCTGCTTCGAACTCTCTCCCCCATGACACTGGCAATATTGATTCCTTTTCCACTTTCAAATCCCGTCTGAAAACAACTTTTCAAGTCGGCATGTTCAGTCTGATTTAATGGTGACACACATATTGAGACTTGAGACCAGCTGAGATGTGGTATCTTGGCTCTGGTGCTAGAGACCAGTCGGCTCCACTCAGTGCCAGAGGAGAATAGAAAGTGTCACCTGTTTGATCTGGGGGAGGCTGAAATGCACTTTTCGTTCTATTGTCCATTAATCACAGTCTGAGACACAGACATTTCCTTAAAACGTCCGCAGAATGTCCTGATTATTTCCTACAGTGTGTCTCATGAATGCAGACTTCAGTACCTGTTTACAGACAAAGTGATTCACCTCCAGCTCAGTGTGTTAAATCCCTGCCAAGAGTGTAGGAGGGCGCCTTATGTTTGATGTGTTAAAGGCTCAGTCTGTGCCTCACATGTGCCTCAGTTGTGTTTTATAAAGTCGAAGCAGCAGGATTGTGCTTATATTTGCTTTGACATTCTTTGGCTTTGTGTGACAGGCATGGATGTGTATTATATTTCTTCTTTTGCAGTCATTATGTTTTCTTCTCTTGTTTATTATGTTTGAAGTGTATGTAAGCCCTGCAGGCTGGGCACCTTTGAAAAATAAATTACTTACTGTTCATGAGGCCCATATAGGGAAACAGTTAAAGGACACAGACCCATGTGTTGTCTCACTGAGGGTTACATGAGAAGATTGATATCAGAAATAGCCTTGTGACACATTAGCTTAGCTAGCTTAGCACACAGACTAGAAGCAGGGAGAGCAGACTTCCAGCTCCAAATATTTACACATTTATTTTGTGTATTTAACATCTGGACATAAAAAGAAATAATGGTTTAGGTTTAATGAGCAGTTAGCTTATGCATTGGAGCTATCAAGTGATCAATGACAGCTGAGCCTAGTATCTGCACAGACGCTCTGTCCTCACTATAAAGCTGTTGATTTTGTACATTTTTGCGAATAACAAAAGTCCAGGTGAGCCCTGTTACACACAGACCTCCAAATATGGCACATGAGCTATGAGCATACCCAGTGTGTTGTTTGTAACACCAGGGAGCGTAGAAACAAAATACTCTGTAGATAAGACGTGAGAGCAGGCTGCTTGAGAACAGCATGAAACACCGACATTTACACAAACATTGCATTTGTGTTCTGTAATTGCTATTGTCGCTTACTTCCGAGTCGAAATTAGTTTATACTATTTGATTTTCCCCGCAGGTCGTCACCCTTTCCATGAGGCCTGTGTTTAGCCTTTTACAGTGATCACTCATGTTCTTTAACACCGTGCAGGAAAAAAGCCTCGTCTTTCCTGAGTGTGGTGACTATTTCTTTCCAAGAATTTAAGGTCATCTGACCGTCTCTATGGTCTCTTGGTGAAGAGTTATAGAGATGTCTGTACAGGTGAACCTTCTTGGTCGGTACTTCCTGCTGTACTAAGAAGCGTGGTGTGTTACAAGCCTAGTTACAAAAATTCAGAGGTGTACAACGAAGTGCCGCGGCAATTTTTGGAACCTCTGCAATCAACTTGCAAGGGATGGTTGTGTTCTTTTTTTGCCACAAGGACACTAAGGCAATCTTCAGAATCGGAACGCAAAATAGCTGCAGCCGGTGGAAACACACACATCAGCTAGATTTGAAACGGATCGGCTCTGCTGTCGTTCCAGAGTGCAGACGCAACCAACATGCAACTGGTGGAATTTGGGGGTTAGGCTTTCCATGTAGGCGCATGGAAGGGCAGGGAGGTGTGCTCTCTCTGCCTAGAAATAGAAATAAAGTTTTCTTTGACTAAAGTGTTCAAGTGTTCAAGTCTGTAGCTGTTTTTTTGTTGTTGATGCCAGCCTTTTCCTGCTTTCAAATTAATGCTAATCATGGCTAAACCTGTCTAATCTTTCTACAAATTGCACAAAATAGATCTCATCTGCTTATCTAACACAGTCTAGATGTGTCTTAAGTCACATTTTTGCACATTTGTAAATGCTGCTCCCTCCCTCCCATTTCATCTCTTTCTCCTTACCCTGTTCACAAACTTGGCGTTAAGTGTGAACTTTCACGCCCCACCATCTCACAACCAATCCTGATGCAGTTTGAGTCTGCTCACGATGCGCTGCATCAATCATCATCATACTATAATTGATTGTCTTAATAATGCTGCATTGTGTTGTTGGCTTACCACTCCAGCTCCTTCCTGACAGCTCTCACTGCCCTGAATGTTAATGGGCTTTATCTAACCCAGCTGCGGGGAAATGATGTCAAACCAAAGCCATAAGTGCTGCTGAATAGACTGCAGCGCTTATCGTCGCCTTCTGTCTGACAGCGAGATATCTGCCTCTCATATATATACTGCAGGATTCTGTGAGAGGCAGATGGACCAGGGCACAGTGTGTAAATGGATCAATACCGTGGTAATAGATATGTCTCTGCTGGCTGGCGCTTGTGTATGTGTCCCCGTGTCTGTGTGTGTGTGTGTGTGTGTCCATGTGTGTGATTGCCTGTATTACCTGTGGCCATGTGCTGCTGCCAGGCTGTATGAGTTCATGTCTCCCAGTGGGGCAGAGGGAGATGCCGTTTCGACACATGGTCCCGATCATGGGGTCGGCCCCTCTTTCCAAAAGCAAACTCACCAGCTCAAAGTTACCTAAACAGGATGAAACACACGAGTAAAGGGTGAATTCATTAAAATATGGCTTACATTTGATGCTTTGCAACCATCTATGCTCCATCAGTGGCTGAATATAACTAAGTGCAATTACAACTAGGAATCCAAAAATGGTTTACAAGCTCTCACACAACTCATGCAGTATAATCCAAGTCTTATTTATCCAGTTGATGCCCAGTACTTGTCAAACCAACAGCTCTCTCTGAAGGAGAACTGAACTGAAAGCAAAACTACTCTCTGCTCTCTTCACAGCCAGACTCTATTGTGAAAAACAGCAATTTTACCTTGTTGAACACAGGATTATACTGCACAAGCTGTGTGAGAGTTTGTAAATGGATGCTTTGTAAAAAAGTGGACCCCTATATTGCTTCAGTTCCTCAGGAATAGTTTTTGAATTCTTCGTTCCCAAGAGGCAAATTCAGCGTAACACTGGGTGAGTGACGGATACACAAATGGACATTTGGGGGGTGAAGTATTCCTTTAATTACAAACTTGACATATACTTGCACTTCACTTGAGAATTTCCATTTCATGCAACTTTATATATCTACTGCACTAGGAAAATATTACCTTAAAACATATGATATGATGTAGTGCTATATTACTAAGCTACACAGTAGTACATGTACAGAATTGTTAGTAATAAAAACAAAATATTATAACCACTGCTTTTGATGATTTAATTTTGCAGAAACTACTTCTATACTTTAACTGTAGTAAAAATTGGATAAAAGACTTATACTTGAAATTAAGTATATTTTTAGACTATGGTATTTCTACTTTTACTTAAGTAAAGGATCCAAGCATTTCTCTCACAGCTGGATGTTACATACACTGATAAAATTTATGACTGAAATAGAGTTTTTCCAAATCTTTTTTTCCCTCTTCGCCATTTGATGTAAGATTTTACATTACATATTTTACATCTTTTGGTTTATGTATATGTACAGCAAACAAGATACCTTAAGGATCAAAAGAAAAGATACGTTTCAGTCCATGGGCCTGTACCATGACGCCAGCACCATATACCCAGGCTTCACTAACCCGTATATTGGCCATTTGGATGACCAGTATCACCAAGCTGCTCAACGAACCCAGTCAACTCTGGGTTTTCCTATCCAGTCAGGAGCTCGCTCATGTATTATTGTAGGGTTGTTAATACCCAGCAACATCATCAGAACCATGAATAAAGTCACGGTGGTACTAATTACCTGCGGGAATGTTGTTTTCATGGGACAGCAAAAAGTCGTAGTCATCAGAAATGTAAACGACAGCTTATGATCTTATAACAGAGTTAGAAAATGGCTTAAAAGACTTAAAATATGCTTACGATAGACAGGCCATATATGAAATAAGCAGAAGTGAGTATTTTAGCTATTTAGTTGGAAACTACTCTAAATATGCCAAATAAAAACACTTTAAGTGATGCCAGACGTCTTCCGCTACCGGAGTAAACAGTGGTGTGTGGATTATTTTTTTTAATAAACTATTATCTTTCATTCTTATTATTTCCAGTTATCACCACACAGATGTGTCACGTTATTCTGATCCACAGTGGTGAAATCAGGGTGTAAAATCAGCCACACAGTCAGCTATCACTGTGGGGATAAAATATTAAAATGCAGCTAAAGGCATCATGTTTAGTGTTGTAAACGATCTCTCAGTTTGCGAGAAGCCGTGTTTTTAAATCAGAGTGGAAACAATAAATTAATTCCTCTGACTTGTTTTACCTGTCGCTCTGTTTTTTTGGTCCATGTCGGGACACTTTCTATCCAGTGATCTGATGGGTCGTTTGTCGTTACCACAGTGATTTATCTGGGTAAACGTGAAACAGGCCTTGATGGTCTGGCCCCTAACATCGTCCTACATCGCAGACCTTCTAAGCCCCCAAACTGTGTGACAGCATCCTGCTCCATGCAACATGCAAACTCGGCGCAGAGGGGCTACCACACCCTGGATTCAAACCAGGGTTCCTGCAGAATTTGATGATACTACTTCTCTACAATTACTTAAGGACTGGTTTCCCCCACTGATGTTGGTGCTGAACACGTCTGTTTTCTGAGCTGAGGGAGACTCTTCAAGTGGCTTTTGAAGTGTACAGCAACAACGCATAATGAATTAAAACACCTTTTCACACTGACTGAATTCCACACGGTTGTAGTAAATTAAATCGAGAGACTACAGCAGTGAGAGCTGCTCCGCTGAGAACAAAACAACTCATAACTAATCCCTGATGCACTCTGCCGAGCGTGAGAGGAGCAGGAGCCACCGTAGGTGATTTCAACACTACAGTACTGATCTTATCCGATACAGTGGAGACACACCTCATTTAAAATCAACCGATACTGGCGTTGCTTACTCCAGCTTTTTATATCCTTGTAAAATTAATGTGAAGTAAAATAAAACAGAGGGAATGAGGCTGAACCTGCATGAAACCATTCTGTGCTTGGAAAGTCTCTCACTCATTGCTATTCATTAACACATTTCAGCTTTGGGATTGTGGTCTTTATTTCATCTACATTATTTATTATTTAATGAGTAGGATGTTAATAGTATTCATTATGCCTGGCTGTGTGTTTTAAATCGCTTGTTACCGTGGCAACGCGGCTGCCTGCCTGCATGACTTTACTGAGGTCACTCACTGCCACATGAAAATCCACAACTTTTTACGTTTGAGTTTACTTTGATTTATGTTTCTAAATCTTTCATTAGCATTTATTGAACCGGCAGCAGAGCAGACAGCTCCATCACTGGGCATATATGTATTTAAAGTAGTAATGTTCCAAGCACCAAAGTCTGGAGTCTTGATGCAAAGCTGAGCTAACCAGCTGCTGGCTTTATCTTTATATCAAACAGATATGAGAGTAGTGTCAATTTTCTCATCTCACTCGCGGCAAAGAAAGTGAATGTGCATCTCCAAATGTCAAACTACTCCTTTAAATGCACATTCCAGTGAGTGTAAAGACCATTTGGATTTTTTCAACTGCTCAACTTATCACATTTATGCAAGTGCTGTACTTAAGTGAAAATTCAACGTACTTATACTTTACACAAGTATTTCTTTTTTATGTTCCTTCTTCTGCACTACATCTCAGAGGCAATCATTGTACTTTTCACTCCACTACACGAGACAGCTTTAGGTACTTACTTTTTAAATTCCGATTATTTTGATACCCTTATTATGCAAATTTTGTGTGTATGATTTTCAGTGTTTGTGATAAACTGAAGGATAAAGTGTTCCTTTATGTGTTGGGAAAACTCTCCTACTTCTTAAGCTAAATAAACTTTTTAAAAACCCTCTTGGATCAGCTGGAAAATGCATCAGCACAAAGCCGAAAACAGGACTGTTTTTCTGATGCTATGAAAACTTTGGTAACACTTTACTTGAAGGTATCTACATAAGAGTGACATGACACTGTCATAACTATGACACGACCGGTTTTATGACTGCTGTCATTAAGTGTCATTCAGTTTTGTAATGACAAGTTGACATTGGGTTGCCTTGATTATGACAACTAGACATTAATTAAAGTGACATTAGCAGAAGATGTCTTTGTCATGACAAGTTGACATTAGATTCGTTTGGGATGTGCTTATAATGACAACTTGACATTAACCAGGATGACATTAGCAGAAGATGTCTGTCATAACAACTTGACATTAACAAGAAATGCACCTCTTTTGTGTTTATGACAAGTTGACATAATGATGGATACAAAGGCATCTTCTGGTAATGTCATCCTGGTTAATGTGAAGTTGTCATTATAAGCACATCCCAAACAAATTTAATGTCAACTTGTCATGACAAAGACAACTTCCGGTAATGTCATTTTAATTAATGTCAAGTTGTCATAATCAAGACAACCCAAACAATGTCATCTTGTCATTACAAAAACCGAATGACACTGAGTGACAGCAGTCATAGCGTTTATGACATGTACATAATGTTTACGACATTGTCATGTCATAGTTATGACAGTGTCATGTCACCCTTATGTAGAGTAAAGTGTTACCAAAACTTTTTAGAGAGATGTGGTTCACAAAAACATCATATAGAACAGCAAAACACATTTTACTGCACTGTGAGTACTTTTACTTTTGATACTTTATGTAAAATTTGCTGATAACACACATACTTTTACTTAAGTAATGCTCTGAATGCAGGAGTTTCCCCCGCAGTGGAGTATTTTCACGGTGTGGTATTAGTACTTTTACTTAAGTAAAAGATCTCAGTACTTCTTCCACCAGTCATTCATAATTAATGCCGACTACACAGCCATACAATCTTGAGGAGCAGCATTTAAAAATCACTGCGCTCTTGAATCTCAGATTGTAATTGAAAGTGATGAATTAATTAGATGATTAAAGCAGAGCGAGAATGCCTTCTGGTGCTCTTAGAATCAAGCATGTCATGACTAATCCCTCTTTCGCCGCATCAAGACTGAGAATACTCGGGTCACATTTAAACATCTGGTGTCTGAATGTAAGGAGGAATCCACATTTTCAGCTGTTTGTGTGTGTGTGTGTTGGTTACCTGCAGCAGAGGCAAGCTGAAGCGGGGTCTCCGTGTAGTTCTCCGCCCCATCCTGCAGGGCGCCCTCCACATTCGCTCTATTATCCAGCAACAACTGTGGCGGGGACGGAGGGAGGTGGAGAGGGAGGGAGGGGAAAACAAACCAGGAAGGAGAGTTGGGAGGAAGAAAACAGGGAGGGGGAGATGGTGTGTTACACTCAGGCTTGGCACGAGGAAAAAGCCTCAACTGGTGGAAACCTAAACCACCTCATTTAGAGATTTGTCCTACTTCTGGATAAAACACACTCCTAGCTTCACCTCCTCATTAGCTTGTTATTGTTGGTGCCTGAGCTGAGAAAGGAGCAACCAAAATGGTTTCATTCTCTATCCAAAAGGAAAAACCTGATAGCGCTGGTGCAGATTAATAATTGAAATCCTGAGGGCGACGCTGTTCATCATCAGGCTTTCAGCCAGTGTCAGCTCACACAATAACTACTGCAACAGCATTTATTATATTAAGAATGAACAAAACAGTGAAATTTGGCATCCCTGAGGCTGTGTATCAGGCTGGCTGAGCTCTGCTCTGTTTAGTTTGCCTCGGAGGTTTCTCACTGCTGCTGTCGGACCAATCCTTAGATTCAGTCATGGTGAAAACCAGGGGGTGTGTGACTCATCTATACATCTAAAAAAGTACCTGCAGTATTTTTTTAACCTTGACCCTATTTTCCAGAGTTTTTGTGTCTAAGTGACTAATGGAGACGACAAGTTTTTAAATTGCTCCAGTATTGAGCTACAAGGTAGCTCAGAGCATGTGTGCACCGCCAATTTACGTCAGCTGTAAGTGTGTGTTTTGCCACTTACAGGCTCAGGTTGTTATCAAGTGTTCGATAGAAAGTGTCTGCCAACCTTTCTGAAAGGATCCCTACAGATGTGAAAGAATAAGATCATTTTCTTTTAAGCAGAAACATGTTAAGCAGAATATGTTGCCTCTATACACGCTAAAATGACTGTTTTTAAAATGAAGTCTGGTGGGTTTGGTAGTAGCGATTTCTGGGCTGTTTCTGGTTAAACAAAATAGATCTTACTCTTTATAAAAAGCTCTATCTCTGTAGGGAACCTTTGTAATGAAACCTAGTTTACTGCTCCAGCAAGTACGCTCTTAACTAGGGGATGTGTTTAATGTCGATTTATTAAACAAACACCTGAACTAAAGCAAAATGAGATGAAATATTATGTCTTCTGGTTATGTGATTGTGGTAATGTTATGTGATTACGGACAACAGAAAATATCATTCACTGTCTTTGTCTAAAAAAGCCGCCACACCAGTGAATGAACAGGTAAACTAATGTGAAACCACAAACACACGTGTGCCAGTTAGGACCGGGAGTGAAAGCGACCAAAAGAACATGTGCAGCCTCAGCAAATAATAAACAACGAGGATAAAATATATATTCTGGCTCCAACAATGACCTTGCAATGAAGGTATTTATCGTCCCTGTTAGCCAATGCTGTTAGTGACATAATATATATATCTGCTGAATAATCACTTTTTAATGGACAGATTTAGCTGCTACATCCGCACACGTTTCACTGGCACAGCTGATGTGATCCAAACATTTCTAATAACAGTTAACTCCAGAGTCCAAAACTTCAAATTTAGTGGTAAAATAAATGTTTTCATCTAAGAAATATTCTGCTTCAATCCATATTTGTTGGCTTTTAGCCTTTTAAAAACAACACTGTCACTTGCTGCACACGGGAGGCTCACACCTGCATTAACAAGGTTTTAAATTCAGCTCTGGAAGTTACAAAAGAAAACGGTGGAGTAATATTTAGTGATGAGGACAGTGTGCTGTCGTGCTGATTTCATCACGCTCTGAATGTCTAGTTGACTAACCAGATTGCCTGCTGGGATGTATTCACTGTATAAATAATGTTGTCAGACACTTATCATAATAATCTGAGCCTGTCAGTGACAAAAACAAACACTTTTAGTGGTCGTAAATTGACAGTGCGAACATGCCCCGAGTCTTAACACTGCGGTTTGTTTCCTGGCGCCCACTGCAGTCGTCTCGCTCGATACTGGACCAGTTTCAAAAACCGTTGTCTCCATTAGTCACTTAGACACAGAACATGGGAACAGGGCTTAGGTTAAAAAATGCTGAAGCTACCCTTAACAAAAAAAGAACAAACAAACTTAAAGTGCAGAGTTTCTCCTCTCCACATAAACTACACAGATAGGATCAAGGAGGAGAAATAAAACGACATATGGCATTATTATTATTATAATGTACAATAATAATAATAATCATCATCATTATTATATCCTCATTTCAGGGTCAGGGCAAGGGCCACAGGTTAATGGTTACAGGTCATAAACGTCACTACCTGCACGACAGGGACGTGTCCGTGTAACACGGCGAAAGTGAGTGGCGTCCCCTGGCGCGTTTCAGGATAAACTGAGGGGTGCTTGTTTACTGTGCTTGGCACCTGGGAAGTCATAGGTGAAGTTCAGGGAGAGAGATATACAGCCTTAACATTCACAGCTCAGGGGGAGATGGGGGGGAGAGGGGAGCGAGAAGCAGTAATGCAGGAGGAGGAGTGTAAGCAAAAGAGGGCAGGATGGCAGAGGGAGATTTTCCTCTTGAGTTTCACAGAAAATCTTGAGCAGCTTGACTTCTATTTCTCATCTCAGTCCTCACTCTTCAGAGTGTATTTGCGTCGGGCATGGCTCTCTGACCACACTTTGTGCTATCTGCCCAGCTCCATCTTTAGAGTTTCATTTCAAAGGGGAATGAAACCAGAGAGAAAACAACATTGGCAGAGACTACAAACACTGTCAAGACGGCGGTGCTGACTCATGAACAAAGCAGCGTCAGAGTAAAATCAAAAACAGGCATACAGCCCGATGTTGTTCTGTGATTCTAAAGTGGCTTCATCACAGAGTAAATTACTAAAATTATTTCTAAATGTCGCCCGGAGGAGGACTCGCTTTTCGACAGACTTTTAATGTAATGTCACATTTCATTTGAGCTCTGACGCCAAACAACAGTGGGACTGTTTAGTGTGTTTGTGTTCACACTGATTAATTATTAATTAGTTTGTAATATAAGGCAGTTTCAGCAGAAACCAGAGCGCAACAGCTTAACATATCATGACTCCACAGAATGTTTTTAGATGGTGGAATTTTTAATCAGTGCCCTGCATCATGATCTGCTTTAACTTTAAGGCTCAGTTCACCCAAATTACAATCAAAAGACATGTTTACACTAAGAGGTTATCTCCAGTGTCAAGCTAATGAAGCCACTCCAAACACTGTTAGTTAGATAGAGTCCTAAACACACACATTCTTGATTCAAGAACTGAGCCACAAACTATTATTTCTAATATTCCAGAGACATTTAACAACCTCACATCAGCTGAAAGACGACTCGAAGACAACCTTCTATTCAATATCAGGAGGAGATAAACAGTTTTTAACGCAACTTGCAGATTCTTGTTACCAGTTTAATGTAGGATCCTTTGATGCTGTTTTGGGCATCTAGGTTAGTTGCTTTCTCTCTTTTTATCTATATTATATATATTCTGAAGAGAACAGTGTCTGTAGCCCTTTTTAAACAGGAATTGTGCAAATTTGCAGGAAAACCCAGTCAGTCTTTTTTTCAGCATTGGCAGTATAAAAACAAAATTGGGGAGTGCAGCAAAATGCCGCCTACCTACTTTTGTTTGTACAGAATGTGCCTTTTTCGGGGAAATGGGGGCGTGAGCAAGTAACAAAATGTGTAGCTCAGCGTGTGACGTAAACAGTGACGTGGGAGGGAAGCCGCGGCTGGTCAGTCCTCTCGTAAGTCGGCCCGTTCTTCACCATCCCCGTCATCTGACGGTTAATGGCCTCTTCGTTTGCGAGGACAAGGGCATGCAATTCCTTGTCTCCCAGTTGCTCATCTGTACAGTGTCTGTCAGGTTTGCGTTTCCCTCTTGCTAGCTGCTCGCTAATTCTTGCTATCAGCTGTTTCCTGTTATATCCACCACCAGTGGCTCGCACGTGCAGCGTCATCAACAGCTCCTTGGTCTGTTTAAACCAAAAGGGTTCCACCAATATGACTACCCTACGAGGGGTAGCTCAGATCAACTCGCCAATCCGGCCTTACCTTTATGATTGACAAGTTGCTAACAAGCTAACAAACTCCTCGACAGCTCCTCCCCTCCTGTCCAAACATTTTCGACTTTGGGCTCCAAAACACAAGATGGTGACGACTAAAATGCCAAACTCAATGCATGTTGAGAAAAGACTCCTTTTCATTAACAAACATCTAGCAAACCTCTCTCTTTATCTCCTCTGCTCTCTGTCACAGTAAAGAAACAATGTAAAACAGCAGCAGTGTGCTATTCAGTTATTAGTCAGAGATAAAATAGACATTATCTGGATAAACCCTTGTTACGTAAGTAGATGCATAGCCCACTGTAGCTCTACACCACAAGGTAAATGAAAGAATGTAAACACAATTAGTGTGGGGAGTATAATTAAAGCACCATCTGGCCTGACAATACACTACACAACAACAGTGCCGCAGTGGTAGCATGTGTGAAATCCAGTGTCCATGTAGATGTCTGCGGCAGGACTGCCATTAAGCCCTCGCTTTGAGAATAAATCCAGTGATAAGACCAGCTCTGGGGAGTTCAAACAGAATTTTTTAGAGGCCCGAAGAGGTAAAAGTAAAACCAAACATCAAAAGAAAGTGGCAGATCAAACCAGCCTGGACGGCTAAAAGTTGAAAGCTGCAAAGGCTCAAGACCTTTGTCAGTGTCCGACACCTGGATTGAAAATAACTAAGAGGTTTTGTGACGATCGGACAGACACCCATTCATTTTCAACCAAATCTGTGCTGGGCCACGCTCTTCTTCCTATTGTTCAATTGCAGAACATTTTGTTTTAAAAGCTTAATTAAAAATATCCACCAGTTTGGTGATGTTTGGAACCACTGTCATTGATTTACCACATTTGTGCCAGGCCAATGTTAAACATTGTTATGAAACATATCCTGTGAGTTCTACAATGATTGGACCAACAATTCCTGATTTATATTATGATTTTGCATTTGTAGCACCCACTAGTGGTTGATTTGAATGGAAATTTCAGGGTATGCTTCAGGTAATTCTGTGGACATTTCCTGCAAGGTTCCTGTTGATGACCTTAAGGTTATGGAGTTGGTCTAGTTACGTTGAGCTTTGCCCCGGAAAACTACTGGCTGGGGCTTGGGGATTACTTGGTGCTGATTGGATATACTCAAGGCGGGATGTGACGTAAACAGAAAGCGACAAAAGAGCCGGCATTTTTAAAACTCAGCAGACGAGGGTTAGCTCGTTCAGCTATGTCTGCTTTCTTCTTCTTACTTCTGCTTCGTACTTCTGCTTCTTCTTCTTTGTTGTTGTTCGTTTCTTTGCAGCGTTGCCCCGGTCAGAATGGTCGCGCAACGATTACGTCACATCCAGAGCCTGGTAACTTTACAGGAACCTTCCTCTTACTCCGCCGCACATTGGAGACACGATGGTTGAGAGGGCTGAGTGAGAGGATGTTTCTGTAAAGTTCCTGCCCACGAAATAGTACCAGGAACTTCTTCAGTGGAAAAGAAAGTAATGAGACATCAACAACATTTTAGACATCTCCTCCTTAACCGTGTTTTTCCAACCTGGTAAACTAAGTAATTGAAATCCAACGCTTGTGCAGTGAGTGAGTGTGTCAGACACTGACAAAAAAGGCCGTCCTTTAACGTTGACATGATACCTGGCCGGTCGCTTGACGGCATCAGGGGTAAGTGAGGTGGGACAAGAACACAAGTTAAGGCAGCGAAAGTCCGAGTTGGTGGATGGTTCCAACCAACATTGACTTTCACTTGAGACAGCGGTGATTGTGTCCTGAAAGATTATAAAGCCAAACCATGTGTGTTTGTTGTTGGAGGGAAAAAACATCAATTCACCCTGTTGTACTGATGTAGTGCGACTGTATGTAATCATTAAATTTTTATTTTGAAATTTAGTGTATTTTGAAAGAAGAAAATGCATGTGACAGGCAGAAGGTGGCACGGTGTCCTAGAACATCAACAACCAACACACCCAGATATGTGACGAGGTCAGAGTGAGACGGTGTTGGCTTTTCCAAAAACTAAAAATGGTGAAAAATCTAATCTGGGTGAACACTGGTGGTTCTTGAGGTACATTTGAAGAGTGAGTATAGATGGACGTCTGTACCACGTTTCATGTAAATTCCTTGGGCAGCATTTGGTCACAGCTTCCAGTTACTGGTGACAATTTCATGCCTCAACGAGGTATCATCTCACGAGAATTTGTGAGAACAGTTCTGAAGGAAAGTAATAACCAGCACCAAAATAAAAGGGTTTCTTATTTGAACCACTAAATTAAAAAAATCAGATTCAAAGTGGCGCCCCTTTGTGGGTCGTGATGCCCACGTAAGAGAAAACTAAACCAAGGCACTGTTTTTTTAAAGAGTGGTTGGCTTGAGGGAAACAAACAAGTGTCGATTTCCTCCATTGTATTGGTGCGATAGCTGAAATCAATGATAGTTTACAGTAACCTCAGCACATATTGATCTGCGTGACCGGACTCCATTAGAAAAAAATGAAAATATGTTTCTTGTAATTTGGGTGAACTGATGCTGCATGATTTATACAGGTAGCGCTTTGCTTTGAGTCAACACCCCTGCACTGATACAGGCACTAAACCAATGGAGCAATCAAAACAACAATGAGTTCACTATGGTGGAGGAGAGTCTATGAAGCATTTCTATTCTGGAATATTCTTTATTGCCATCTACGATTAAAGCAGCTACATACAGACACACACACAGAAGACACTACAGAGACAAAATCAGATTCATAACAAAAGGCCTTCACTGTTACTTTTCCTGTTCTCGGATCAACACCAATGCAACAAAGTCCATGCTTCTTGTACAGTCAGTGGGAGCAGGTTACACTAAGTGCACACACTTGTACAACAGTAATGCATTTGATGCAGCACAGCGCAAACTGCCGCTGAATGTCTACACTGTAAAATGTAATCAAGTAACTGGCTGCACTGCGAGACCATCAGTGGATTTATCATTGTGTATCATTGTTACTGTGCGAATGATCCTCCTTTATTGCTTATCAGTGCACTTTGTGTAATAAGCTGCCAGGAGAACAGAGAGCATGCCGACAGTAGGTGAGACCATGGAGACAGAGGGAGGAGGGAAAGAGCAACACAAAGTGGGTTCATCGTTGTCACACAACAAATGTAAATGAACATCTTGGACCATAAAACAAACAAAAAACAAGCAATAAACAAACAAACACAGAACGTGGAATCAATGTGACATTTTGACAGACTGTTGGTGTCTCGTGAACATGACCTCGCTGTTGATGTCAGCTCCAGCGTCGAGCAGCATCTGAACCATGGCCTCATCGCCGCGGACGCAGGCGTACATTAGAGGGGTCATTCCCTGCGGGTGGAGACGAGGAGGGTTACAGGGTTCAAGCTCAGGAAAGGTAATGAACTGTATGTCTCTCAGGAGATTGTTTTCAGCCAATCGCAAACTTAATCTGCTTCTTATTTCTAAACGGTAAAACACAACAGCAGCTCTTTGGATAAACAGAACAGTGTCAACACAGTGGTGGCATCAAATTATGATTCAAGGGTCTCTGGTTCTAAACCAAAGATGTGAATTCCCATACTCCACTTGCATAGATAGATAGATAGATAGATAGATAGATAGATAGATTTCTAAAAAGCTGCAATGCATGTCGCAGGTTTCTAGGTGTTATTTTCTGATGACATTGTGAGCAAGTGAACTGTAAAACAGCTGCTGCTCTCTGAAATGTGAAACAACAGCTCGGTGCCAAATGTGCTAGTTCTGGTGCTGCCCTGTTAGCACAAGATAACACAGCTGCAGCGTCCAACACCAAACTGCTAAACAGCCCAAACAATCTCACACCAACACTTAATTGTCTTATCTCTGTCGTTAAACCCGTCAATAACCGTTGGGTACCGTTAGCTTTGTGATGCTAACCGTCAGCCCTATCACTGTATGCAAGTCCCCGGTACAGAGCTCACACTCCTGCAGCAGCAGTCTCCACAATGAAATGAGATTTACCTTTGTGGTGATTGGAGAGCAGAATTCAGGGGGTTCGGCTGAATTTGTATTAATTAAATGTATAAATTTAAGAATTACTGATCCTACAAAAGGCTCAATTACTATATGAATATGATAACTGTCTTATCTTTGGACAAATTACTGTCCAGATTTCACCAAACTAAAGTTATATATGTGTTTCTATTGCATTTCGAGACTTCAACCAAATTCCCACAGATGTTCTCAGTGAGGGATGATGTTTGCTTTTTGTATGTTCATTACCAAATGCCTTGATTTGAGTGCTGTTCTGTTTATAATTTGCTGTTGATCTGTTCCTTGAGTATTCAACGCCTAATTAAGTGCACTCGCCTGCTGGTTGAGCATCTTGATTCATTACCATAACTTACAAACACCAAACATGATTCTCTGGTCATTTCCTTAACTATGCCGTGAAAATGTGGATTTCAGCGCCATCAGCAAAGCCCTTAAGAGGCAATTAGCAGTTATAGGAGCTCGCCAACAGCTGTGCTCGTTAGTCGTATAGAACATCAACATAGGAATCAGTTAGTGTCCAAGTATTTCTTTAGGTAATGTTCTTTAAATCGCCGTTTCGTCATGAGGAACCTTTTGAAACACACCATATGGTCATGCTGAGAGTTCACGGCTGGCGACTAATCAGCCCCATGACGAAAGATTGCTTTAAAATACATCCAGTATTCACATGCAACATACAACTCATCAGTCGTTTCCAGCAGTTTCTTTAAGAGTCTAATTTTCCAGACATAATCATAACTGCCTCAAAATAACTGTCTCTCTCCAACGAGAGCGACAGCAGGTGGGCTGTGAAACTCCTAACATAACATCTTATATATCTCTACATGTCACCATACGCACAGAGCGCTCTCTTGAGCCTGACAAGCCCACACACATTATGCTAGTGTTGTTGCAGGGAGAAAAGTAACAAAAGAAGTTAATGTTAAAAGCAGGCCGAGTTCTTCCCATTTATCGGACTATCCAGCCTAAAACAAAGCGCGCATTACAGTGGGCGAGCTTCCATAAAAACAGCCTTCAATCATATGTCCGATCTGGGCCATTATGTTCAACACAGGCCTTTTACGACTCGCTCATAACACACCAGAGCACTTTATGTAGAAGACTGATATCCCTTTGTGGTGATTCATTCTTAAATATTTCCTGGACACCAATCTACTTAATCAGCAGACGGCTAAAGGGCGATAGATGGCTGATGATCATCGTGATGGGTTCAAATGCCTCTAAGCCGCGATGACAGCCCACAGCTTTTACTTTATTGCTCCTGAAACGCTGTCTGGTCCCCTGCACCATTTAGCCAGTTTACAATGAATAAAAAGCGTGTGTGTCACCACGGCTTGTTATTTATGTGAGAAGAGAGGTGGGAAAGTGTCAGTCAATACAATTTCTTACATTCATAAGAACCTGTAAATACTGATTCAGGTCTGTTCTGTCTGTCAATCAATTTTATTTGTCACATGTAATCATATAGGGTCTAATCTCAGTGACATGTAATACTGATAATATATGATTTTAATGTGGTATCAATCAACCTGCCAGGAGCTGTGGATAACATCAAACCTGTAGGTTGTCTATAAATATAGAGTTATGTCAGAAACAACTAGAATTACTGCCTTGGGGTTGTGTGCCTCAGCGAATCGCTGAAGTTGCACTTACAGTTTCCATCCATGCACAGAAGATCTATACAATCAGCAGTTTTAATATCAGTGTCACCACTTCAGTATCTGAACAAACGTCTCTTCATCTGGCCTTTGATATGATGTTTAGTAATGGCCAGAAAAGAGTTTTATGCTAAATGTTATGATGCCACAGTGAAAGTGACCTTTGACCTTTTGAAAATATAATGTCATCACCACATAATGTCATCTTGTTGGACATTTGTGTAAAATTTTGTCATCATTAGCGCATGAATTCTTGAATTGTGACCTTGACCTTTGACCACACCAAAGCTGATCCTTTCATCGTTGAGTCCAAGTGGACATTTGAGTCAAATTTGAAGAAATTCCCTCAAGGTGTTTGTGAGCTATTGTGTTCACAAGAATGAGACTGATTCAAGGTCACAGTGACCTTGAGATCTGACCACCAAAATCGAATCGGTTCATCGTTCAGTGAATGTTTGTGGCAAATCTGAAAAAACTCCCTTCAAACTTTTCTTGAGATATTGCACTCACAAAAATGAGACAAAAAAAAGGTCCCAGTGACCTTGACCTTTGACCATATCAAATTGAATCATATTATCGCTGTTTCATCATTTGGCACAAACGCAAAGGTGAGATGCCTGCCAAGCTGCAGACCACTGTGCGAGACCAACAACCACAAAACTGTGAGATGAGACATTGCTGCGTTTCCCTCAGCTTTTTAGCAACCAACATGGGTTTTGTTTAGCAACCTGTTGCTGTGTTGCTACGGTGGAAAGTACCACGAAAAGCAACTGTTTCTTACAGTACCAATACATTGCTGCATTTTTAGCAGCTGTACCACCAACATTAGGTATTATAAGCTACAACATGATCTTTTCCTAATCATAACCGAGTGGTTTGCCAGTGTTGAAACATAAAGTTTCAAGACATCTGCTACACAGTAATGTACAAATGTAACATATATGTGCCTAACATTTATTCTGGCGATCAGGTTGAAAAAGGGGCTTTGAACAAACATGAATCCTGTGCTGAGGTTTTTAGCGTATCTGAGTGGAGACCTGCCAAAAGCTTCTGAAATGAACTTAACCAGGCACAGCCTTCTGACCACGGAAAATCAGATTCCTCTATTAGGTTCCACTTAGCAGCAAGGAATAACCGATATTTCCATTGAGTGGAGAAGGTAAAGAATCCCAAAGGACATTAACGCCTAAATGCAGTAAGACAGAGATATCGACCTGATGGTCAAACACATCAGAGCTCAGTTCAGGAACATTGTTGCAGCGTCTTGTAGAGACAGACCATCAGATCACTCCTTTATTTTTTAATTCTTGAGGTGTAACACACAGCTACTACCAGACTCTGTGTATATCACAAAAATTCATATTTGTATTTAACACTATCGTGACAGGTTTACATATTTCAGTTACATATAAAATTTCCATACAATAGAGTAAAGTTATTCTAGCATAAACTAAAAAATTACCATTTATATGATAAAAATCAAAACTGAGATGAGTATGGAAGTGATTAACATCAATATATTAAAATGTCTTAACGGTAATGTTCTAACCTTTATTAAAGTAAATTAGGTCAATTCTATGAGTTATACTTACTAAATCTACATTGTGTATTCATCTCATGTTTTATTCTATTTAATTACATAAATTATCTTTTTTAGTCTTATGCAAGAATTACTTGACTCAAATGGATGGAAATTCTATATGTGACTGAAATATGTAAGCCTATTTCAATAACTGATTCAGTCATCAGTATCAGCCGATATTGGCTTTAAAATTAACCCAGAATCAGAATCAGCCGACATACTCTCTCTTATTTGCACAATGAATAAATATATCATACATTGGAAAACATTCTACTCCATGTCTCCATCAGCTGGTGGGGGCCGTTACGATAAGAGTATTCATGCATAATATGATGCTGATTCAACTACAGAGGGGACTTGATGATCACCAGAATTAGGTGGGGGAAAAAGGACATATCGGGTATCAGCCAAATAAGTATATCGGTATATAGGCAGAAAATCCAGTATCGTGCATCCCTAAATGAAATCACTCTGACTGGAAATTCAGCTTCTTGCAAGAGAGGAAAAAACGGAAGACGGCTGAAGTCAAGAGAAGTGATATTGAAACCAAGTGGTATCATTAGGCAAGATTATTTTGTAGCTATTGAGCTCTTTGGCAGAAAGCATTTGTTATTGTTCGCTGGCACACAGTAAATATGCTCTGTTCTTCCAACATCAGGTTGTCTTTTTTTGTGCTAACTAGCCAACTAGCGTCTTTAATCCGTCCTTTTACTCTACCGGTTTCTTATTTGAATGACCAATAGAGACTACCGCCACCTGCTGGTGTGGAGAGTTATTTCCTTTTACTTAGGCACAGAACATACATGCTAGTTGAACACTGGCTTTAGCTTTTGCTGTGTGTTCAAGTGAAACTTTTGGCGGTGACACAGACGACATGAGGCGACGCAACAGTTCATTGGCACGAAGTCTCTGATGTTGGTTTGGTGTGTCTGGGCTTTTATGTGGTAATAAAGAGAAAAAGACTATCTTTAGGTTTTGGGGTGTGGATCAGGTAAAACAAGCAATTTGATAACATCCTCTTTGGCTTCAGAAAACCTGTCAAGAAAAACTGTTAATAAGAACATAATCCTCAGATTACTTGATAATGAAAGTAATCATTAGTTGCAGCCCTGTTACGAGCCAAGACCTGAAGTTATAAGGAGTGTGTGTGTGTGTTTCAGTTTGGCTGTTATAACTGAGGAGAAGTCATGCAAGGTGACTAACATTACAGCAGATATTCAGATGCATTTATAATGTATTTATATTCCTACAAACATTCTTTGTACACACACACACACACACACACACACACACACACACACACACACACACACGCAGACACAAAGCATCCAACACTTTGTTGTAAATAATGTGAACTCTGAAAAGTTGTATCACGCCATAAGAATTCAGCACAGTGCGTGACTCATCGGCAGCAGCCTGCGCCCAGCATGTGTGTGTAAACTGGGACGGACTGCCAGGTAATACTTGTTAGAAATTCATTGTGTTTAACTCTCCACTATCCCTGTGTAGGTGTGTGATGTTGGTGCCGTGTGTGCATGTAGGAGTGCGTGTTAACTGCCGGACCTGTTCACTCATGCTGTTGATGCCATCGGGCCCCAGCAGGTTGACGGCCTGCTTGACCAGGTCCGTCCGTCCGCAGTTGAGCATCCTGAAGCCCAGGTCCTGCAGAAACTTGGCCTCTGTGGAGGCGGCATCCAGCTTCCTGGTGGCACAGAAACAATCCTCCGCTCTGCAGATGGAAACAGCAGATCCATTACTGTGATTAAGTGGGAGCTTATCTCAGGAATGGATTTTGAGATCTGTGGATAAACAGCTCCATTTCACACGGAGAGAGAAACAGAAAATGACTGCTACTCTGCATCTTAAACTCTCAGCATTATATAATCAACTGCGACTTTATAAGTTTATTTCAAGCATTGAGCTGTTTGCATTTAAAGTCAAGCCACTTTGCATTCATCATTCTCCACTGCTTGCATCTGGTACTTCCGTCCTTTCCTAAAGTAGCTTTTCTCCAGGTAAAGCTTTTGCTGTGACTCATTATTACTCATTCATGACTCCCGTAAAGCCTCTTAATCCAAGCTGCAAGCAGCTGCCACAGCTGATGTTTCCACGGGGTCACAGAGGAGCTGTTTCATGATGTTTGTCAAATGTTATGTGACGATTATACCTGACATGTGTAAAGAGATGTTAATTGGCAATTCACACCTCTCCTTGTTTCATTAATTATTTCACTGCGCGTAATTGAGATGTGGTGCGAATTTTAACCCACTGACACCGACACAACATTGCTGACTGAGCCGCCATGTGACAAATATGGAGCACAGCTACGTGACTGCTAGGGTGTGTTTGTGCATGAGTGAAGGGGAAGGCGGGGAGAGGAGGAAACAGGGGAGAGAGAAATATGCAGAGAGAAGATTTATCCCCAAGTCACGAAGCCAGCAGATGGGTTACTCAAAGAGAGACTTCATTTAGGAACTGCCAAATCTCACGAACAAACTTTTTAAGCCAGGAGTTGGGGAGCAACTAGTTACATGTGACGGCGTTACGTCAATAAATTACAAAATAAATGTAACTGTGATCTTGACAGGCACTGAGAACAAAAATATGAAATTTAACTGCAGTTATTAATCAGAGTGTCAGTATATTCTTTTTGGTAAAAGACCTCTATGTAGAATATAATGTTAATTCAGTTGATGTCTTCCTTCCCAGCACTGCCTTTAAGTTAGACACTGTAGTTTAACAGGACTAACGTCTACATCCAAACTAGCAGCTCTGTGAAGCTGTACTTAAAGAAACAGTGTGTCAGATTTAGGGGGATTTAGTGGCATTTAGTGGTGAGGATGGCAGATTGTAACCAGCTGAAACTTCTCTCAGTTAGGATTCCTTCAGTGTTCATTGTTAAGGAGGTTTTTCAGAAGCCGAATTATCCACAGAGGTCTGATAACTTAATGTATGCTTGTCTTTTTTCTGATCCAGATGTTCAGGAGGTGTTTACTGTGAGCTGAAATATCTGCAGACGTCTCCTCCTCTCAAAAACAAACAGATCCGGTGATTTAAAGTGATAAAAACACTGAATAAAGCAGTATAATATTAAAAATAAATCAGTGTTTCTGCTACGCTGTTTGGTGTGTCAGAGACTGGCAGCTTGCCCACCACATACTCAACTGTGCTCATCTTTTGTCTCTGATAACTTGAGTTCAGGAGGTTTTTACTGGCAGCCAAATTATTAGTATTATTTACAGAGGTCTCTTTCTCTCCAAAACAAACAGACTTGGTGATCAGCACGCTACCATGCTTGAAATGAAAATAAAAACATAGGCTGCCTGCATCCAGGCGCTGCCTCCATGTCAAAAAATAGGCCACCTCTCACACACAAATTGCCAATTTTATTCATCTCACAGACTGATTTAGCGTAGCACGTGCAACATGTAGACCGATGTCACACTGTAGACTCACATACTCGCAACTCGACCTCATATCGATATAAATGTTGTCTAAATTTATATCTTGCCTGAAAATAGATCGCAATATCGTACATACATCATTATATTGCCCAGCCCTACAAGCAGATTTATTTTTTATCACCATAATTTAGTGTGTTAGCATGTGATCATTGGCTAATTAGCACGGAATACAAAGTACAGCTGAGGCTGATGGGAACGTCATTGGTTTTCCAGATGTATAATCATAAAGTAGTGGACAAATCGAAAAAGTTAAGAGATTACAACTCATCCTCACAGAGAACATGGATGAGTGTAGCAACTGTCATGGCAACCTATCCAATAGTAGTCACTTAAAACCCCAAATGTCAGCCTGCTGTTTTTAATTATATATGAAAAATATTTCAGTCGTGGACCAATGTGGAAGACTGACCGAGTGACCTACAATACAATCCCTAAACACAGCTAGCATGGCTAAAATTAAATCTAGCCCAATTCTTGCTTACAGTACTTTCATAAATGGATTTTAATGGACTTTGCTGACCAAACCACTAACACCAAACAACTGAAAATACAGTGTCAAGCTGAATGATAGCGCTATAACACTTTGACCTGTCACAGCAGGAAAGCGCAGGTCGGACTAAGACCTCTGAGCTTGGCATGTCACCATGTCCTCAATGAGACAGACTTATTTGCAACATGTCCTGCTATTATACTGATATGGGGGCTGATCTCAATCAGTACCAGGACGTGGCAGCTCTCACCAATCCTCACCAACCACAACCTAGAAAAAAAAGAGCAATATACAATATTTATGAACCTTTTTTGTCTGCCGACTCTTTGTCCCTGTTATTCTGACAGTGTGGATATCTGGCTTTTGTTACATGTGTGTTATAATTAGTTCCAGTCCAACAGATGTCTTTATAGATTTATAGGACCACACTCTTTACGGAGCATTTTTAGAGGCTTTGAACAGATGTGTATATACTGTGGCCGGGGCTTTTGTACGCCATGAGAGATTTCTGGGTTGAGCTACCGAGCTTATGGGCATAAGTTTATGATGATTAAACACTTCCAGAAGTAGGATGGACGCACTCCTTTTTCACACACTGAGGTTTAACCGAACCGGTGAGATTATTTCTGCCTCAAGAGCAGCCTGCTTGTTGCAGTAAAACCTTGTTATAAGCGTCGTCTCCTTACTTTATTTGCCGTGGTTCACAGTCCACGCCGGGCAGCAGCAGCCTGGCGGCCTGCCTCACGTCATCGCTGTCCACAGAGAAGCTTCGCCGATGCTCAGTGTGGGCGACCGCCACTCGGATCCACTCCATCAGCGGAGGCAGTACCAGGAACGGCCTGCAGGGGAAAACAAAGGTTTGTTTTGCTCACATCCGATGTGCACAGCAAATCAGATTAGCTGGAAGTTAAAAGAATGAATCAGAAAATGGGATTCTCCACAAGCAAAAGGATAGAAATAATATCTTACTAATGTAATATTTAAACCTTTTAAGTACAACAGGATTTCATGAAATGAAAAGAATGACCTTGAAGGCCCTGAAAGCTTATTATTCTTATCTGTTTCTTAGCATGACTGATGGGATCCCACATAAACACACTATTTTCTACCAAAGTTAGAACAGTCGGGGTTATTTCACATGAGAGATTTCTTTTTTCCTCTGCGCTCGTTTTGCTGGTTTGAAGTAGGAGGGACTCCTTTGGGAAAAAGGTGACATATCTCCATGCACCAGTCAGGATGTTAGTGTTTAAATCAGAGTCTGATGACAGTCGGTGAGGTTGTTTGGTCACTGTCAATCAAATCTGATCAAACCACACCTACACAGTGCTGATGACGAAGATAAGCTGAGTTTCTGAGGTATTACTCTTGAGCAAGTGCTACCTTAAGATGTTTCTTTTTTACCTTGACTGTCGCCATGAACTGTTCAGGGGTTGTTGCTTACTAAATTTAGGCTTCTGTGAGCAAGTGCAAGCAGGAGACCATTATAAAACATGAGAAGGTTTACTATATTAAAGTAAACAAAAATGAAATCCATCCATTGTGTCAAGCAGCAGGCCAAGCAAAGCACCCCAGACGTCCCTCTCCCCAGCAACACTTTCCAGCTCCTCCTGGAGGACCCCAGGGCGTTCCCAGGCCAGATGATGCATGTTCTGGGTCTACCTGAGGCCTCCTACCAGTGGACCCAGCTGGAGATGTTTCCTATTAGACATCTGTGTGAAATGTTATCATTATAAGCATATGAATTCCTTAGTCGTGGCAAACATGTTTCGTGAGGTCACAGTGACTTTGACCTTTGACCACCATATTCTAATCAGTTCATTCTTGAGTCCCAGTGGACATTTGTGCCAAATTTGGAGAAATTCCAAGGCATTCTTGAGATATTGCATTCACCAGAATGAGACAGATACAAGGTGACCTTGACCTTTGACCACCAACAATCTATTCTGTTCATTGCTAACTCCAAGTGGACCTTTGTGCCAAATTTGAAAAAAATCCCTCATGGTGTTCTTGGGATACTGCAATCACGAGAATGAGACAGTTGCAAGGTCATGGTGACCTTGACCTTAGACCTATGACTACCAAAAACGAATCAGTTCATCCTTAAATCAAGTGGACATTTGTGCCAAGTTTGAAGGAATTCCTTGAAGGCGTTCTTGAGATATCAAGTTCACGAGAACCTGAAAACAAAATGTCCTGCTACAGCTAGCGCCAGCATAGAGGAATAAAAACACCAGTCCCTCCCCAGTGCTTGAAAATTATTTGACACCCCTCATAAATTACAATTCACAAATGTAGAAACACAGACTGGCACAGGCCCTATCAACGTATAGTATCATGATTAATGTCACCTCTGTGTGCCAGAATGAATTAATACCACCTAATCCTTTAAAACACACCACTGCTCTATTCACCTTTCAAATGAAATCACTTAATAGAGACTCTGGTCCAACACTGATAACACACAAACTTTCTAATTAAAGATGCCCTCGCAGATAACTGAAAAGGCAGATACACCAAATCAATATTCATAATTTATGAGTCAGATGGTCCAGAACAGAAAGAGATCTCGATGCTGCAACCTCCCTAAACGCTGTTATTACCTTCTTTAATCAAAATCAGTAATGGGTCTTGCCTGGCTGACATGTTCATATTTCATCATTTATTTCCAGGGTGTGTGTATGTGTGTGCATGTGTGTGTGTGTGTGTGTGTGTTTAGTCTCTAATCACATAACCTGTAAATCACCTAATCTCTCTTTCTCTCATACACACAAACACAGTTTTATGTTGTTCCTTCTGTTATTTATCTTCCCCCCTCCACAGTGCAACAACAGCAAAATTCAGGTCAGTCATTCATCAGACATTTAACCCCTTTACATCACTTCACAAGTAAAATGAGCTGTTTTCCTAACAAAAAAGAAACACTTGTATGATTCTCCAACTCCTTGTTTTCTTAAAAAAAATAAAACATTAAAGAAATGATTTGAAGGTAATAAAATTATTCCCTTCCTTGCTGAACGTTATATGCATAGATTGATGAGAAGCATTAAGCTGCAGAGCTCCAGGCTCAAGTCCACCCACTCCTTTAGACTCTTGATGTGTCTGAAATCACGCACTTCTGTACTTACACTTAATATTTTGAGTGCATAAGTACAAATTGAACATTGTACAAATACATGTGTTTTTTGCACTAAGCACCACTATACTGTTGTCGGGTATGAGGCAGCAGTATGTTTATTAGGTTAATTTAGCAGTCTGTAATGATTTGGGACCACGAACGATAACGCGAATGCTGATGCTTGTTTGCTAATAACTAATTTGTGGTCGTCATTTCCGCTGAGTGCACAACCCCTTTAGCATTCTTAACTACTGTTATCACTGTTAGCTCTGTTGGCTCCATGGTGCTAACATAGAAAACAAGGCTAGAGGGGCTCTGCGGCTCACTAGCCATGTTTCCATCAGCTTGTTTAGATGCACATCTAGAAGTATCGCATCTGAAAATTATGATGGAAAAACAAACTAAAATACGCTCGCTTTAGCCGGGTTTTGGTTGATTCAAAAAATGTTGATTTGCAAAACAGGGGATGGAAACAGTTATGTTCAAATTAAGTCTGACGTAGCGCACCTCTCTCCATGGTGATATCCACACTCCGGGTCGGGAAGGTGCTAACGCATTTACAAGCTGGCTGCCAACCGCCAGAAAACGTAGAAGAAGAATGCAAGACTTGTTTTGTTTCCGGTTCTGCGGAAAACTTGCGTGAGTTCGTTTTCACCAAAGTCCGTACCTTTAATGGAAACACACAGGATTCATTTTTCTTTTCATGCGCATTTCCCAATGATTCGAATCACTTTTGGATTGAAACATAGCTTATGAAGCCTGTAACTCACCTGTAACTGGGGCAAGACTGGAGAGTGGGTACACCCATAAATTTGGGATGACTGTCTCGTTTGGGCGATGTTAATGAAGTTTTCATGTTTTTATAACAGAGCAAACCTGCGACTGTTTTTTAAAATACAAAGACATTGAAGGTTCTCAGAAAAACTGCCAAAACTCTGGGGAAAACTGTGACTATTCTATCATAAAATGGCCTGTTGTTTGTGTTCTCGGACATCAGTTCAGTTACATTGACTCCAAGTCACAATGTGGACACTTGCACAACCGAGAGGAAAAATCAGACCTACAAAGAAAAATAGAACAACTGGTCATATGCCCTGACCCAGTTCATCTGTCTTTTACCAAAATAACACCAGTAAGAAGGATTGTGAAACCACTGTACATGTCCAAGAGGGCCTGATTATCTGAGCTGAAGCTAATGCTTACTTCATTTTGCCTTTAGTACACAAAACTAGGATGAACATATTTATTCAAACGCTCCTTGACAAGCTGTGTTTTCCCCTAATTTTAAGATACATGTTAATACAGTAATATTTAAACAGCTAACATGGTGTTGTGGTCATGTATTAATGATCTTACGTTCGCTAAAATTCCCCTAAATCACATCCTGGAGTTATTACATGTGCTTTCATAGTGTTAATAAAATACAACATAAATAAACAAGGAAAGCTGTAATTCAGTCTTGGTCTTTTTTTTATAGAAGCTTGTTTGGCTGTTTAGGTCTTACTTTATTACACATTAAAAAATAAACAAATAAGGAATTAATTACCGTATATTTTTTAATTACTACATATATTTTATCTATCACACACTTACTACCACATTAACTGTCTCATCAGCTGTGATTTTATTTCATTTGGCCACAGTTCATTATAAAATATGACGTATCACAAAACGTAAATGACAAAGTTTATTGTTTTCCTGGCTTGATGGAGTTCATAGATCTAAATTACGGCTATGAGGGTATGAGGCTGTGTGCCTTCAGTGAATCCTCCTCATTCATAATAATCACCCTCTCAGGCTCATAAAAATGGTTCTTTTCTCTCTTCCACATTAGCAAAGTAATGACAAACATAACAGCCTTGGCATATGTAGCATATATGCAGGCTATTTGCGGTTCACTGGTTAAGGGGACACACTTGACAAACCCCTTTCACAAGGTTCTCATTAAGCAGATATTAAGCTTCATTTTTTCCATTTGCACTTAGCCATAAGGACTATGCCCTTTTTACGAACTCAACTATTCAGGATGGCACCAAATGTAAGAAACATTAATTACGGTAGAGTAAGGAATAATTCTGACTCACCAGATTTCAGTTTTCGATACAAAGACAGATTTTCCTTTAAGGCTTTTATAACCATGAAGCAGTCTCGGACGCACATCTGAAAGCCTTAAATCAAACAGGCTAATTTCATGTTATAGTCAGTGAAATTATATTAAGAATCCATCAGTAAAGGTCCCTGTAGAGCTTTATTCCCTCATGTCCCTCTGGCAAGTATTATTTCCCAAATGAAAGATTCAAACAGAAGCGTGTACCCAGCTGAGCGAAGCCATTTGGGACTGTTATGTTTACCATGTATGCAGCTGCCTGCTTCCTCTGTGATTTTTGCTGTGAGCACATGTTTAATCAAGGCAGCAGCTTTCAGATACTGAAACACTGTGTTTGACTGTTCTCGATTTTGGGTGAATCAGTTTCTCATTCCAACACCAAAGCTGTACACCTACAGTCTGACAGGAATTTGAACTCTGGAGAGGGTTTTTAAAAAAGCAAGGTCTCCGCTGCTGTTAAACAGTTGGCTGACTAATATGACGAGTCAGACCTCGTCCCATTAGTCAGAGCTCCAGCTCTAATTGATGTTTGCCTCACTAGAAAGACATAGATACCGAGTCTAGTCACAGTGAGGGGGTCAGGTGAGGGCCGAGTCGGCGAGGGGTAAAGCCTGTATACTGGGAAAGTGTGGCTTATAAACACACATAAGAGAAATTATGACATTTACGTTATCTATGATTTGTTAAACTTACCACAAAATCAGTACTCTTGAGTCATCTAATTGGGTGAATGAGTTTCTTTTACCAAACCAGAGCTGGTGATTGTTGGAACAGTGGAGAGACAGACCAAGATGGCTTTTGTGAGTTTACTTTGTTTCTGGTGACTTTAAATGAAGTGTGTTTTATGATTATAAAATAACAATTGACTTAAATGGAGTCTGGTAGGTTTGACCGTATCCATTCTGGGGCTGTTTCTGGGTAAACAAATAGGATCTTACTCTTTAACATCAAGGTTTATCTCTGCAGGGAACCTTTCAATAATGCTGTCAGACACCTGTAATGATAATCTGAGCCGGTCGGTGACAAAAACAAGCAGTTTAATGGATATAGATTGATTGTGTGTGTGCAGAAATCCACACAGCAACACATCAGCATGGTAGCAGATGAGGCCTAAAATGGCGTGAAGTTTTGTTGGCATTCCCATGAACACTGACTTTATCTATATCTACTGTTCTGGGTTTGAAAAAGAGGGAGGTCTGGTCTGGAATGAAAACAGCGAGGGTAATGTTATCCATCGATACAGACAACAGGCCTGCTGCAACAACCAACACCCACAGCTGCCAGTGTAAGAATTCGTCCTTGGAAGAAAACCTCTGGGCCATAACACTGAATGTATCATAAAACACAATACACTGCAGTTCTGTTACTGTTTAAAATTCTTCGAGATTCTTCACCTTTGTTACAGACTTCAGAAATTGTCAGATTAAGCCAATTTTCTTCTTCTAACTCAAAATCAGGTAAAAGGTGTAAAAGTCAGTTTAGCAATTTACTTCCCTTCAATAATTTTTCAGCTTACAATAGGCTTATCCGAAGCCTCAACAAAACAAGCCGAACAGATTATTTTATCTCATCTAATCATATTCTCCCTCCCTCTCATCCTACTGTGTTATTCAGGCCCTTTCTACTCGTCTTCAACCTTTCAGCAGAATGCTAAATAGAGAATTTTCTCTCCGGGGACCCGAGAGCCTGCTGACATGTCACTCCGCCTGACATTCCTTGCGCTCCCTGGGGTCGTCAGGATGGAGTTTTATCTCATCAGAGTGGAGGAAAGATGTTGGAAAATCTGTCCATCCGTCCATCCAAGTGAAGTCCCTCTGGTTCCCATCAATCTGCACAATGCCTTGGGAAGTGTCAGCGCTGACCAGCCCACGCAGCATCTTACATCGGGAGCGCTTGTGGGGCGAAAAACTTGTGCAAGAAAGTAGGACTGTCTGTACTAACCTTGTTGACCAGCTGAAATCATTCCAGCTCTTGTGTGCAGCTGCTAACTGACAGAGGTGGTGTGGTTGAAAGGATATATGTCTCGTATCAAGACGGAGGCCTCTTAGAGTTTGTGCCCACTGAGTGAAGTGCTTTCACAGTGTGTTAAGTCTGCCAGACATGTGGGACGGTTTGGGAGATTGGACTTTAACTCACACAAACATTACTTAGAGACAGAAATCATCTTACTGCTTAATTTAAAGCTTGATGAGTGAAGCAGAGGACCACATCCTCAAGAACCAACCCAGGAACAAAACTGAATGGTGATGAAGGAATTATTTTCAAAACGACTCTTTGTTTTTGGCTCCTTGGGGATAATTTCAATTTTAGGACAGTTAAGTGCCTGCTTAGTGTCTGCCAAGGTCTGTGCCAAGACAGCCAAGAAAGGCTGCTTTCCATTGCCTAAATTATTCCTTTGTGTGTGGGTAAGTTGTTTAAAAAATTCGGATGATCCAAAATAACTGGTAGAGTAGACGATGTTATATTTACTAGGGATGAGCAAGTACACCATTATCTGTAACTGTAACTATTCAATCAACTATATTATCTGTATCTGTACTTGGAATGGATGGAAATGGGTGCGGCTTAAACTATAAGTAGGACTCAACCAGGAGTTATTTTAAGCCTGAAATTGATACGGGTTGATCAGAAGTTCCTGGACTTATCATTGGAAAACTATTTACAGAGGAAATTGAGCTTCAGATCATTTTTGATCAGATGATGGATGATACTCATACTCATACATAAATACTAGGGCTGCCCCTGATTAAGAATTTTCCTCGTCGACTAATAATCATCATTTAGGGCCTTTAGTCGACTAGTCGCCCACATGTTTAAGATATTAATTTAATTATTAAATGATATATTTTGGTGGTTTGAGTTGAAGGTGTGAGAAAGAATAGTATCAGTAACATTGTTAACACTGTGCTACATTACAGAGAAATACAAAACCGTACTAATGAACCTTCATTAATATAGGCCTATATTTTATCTCCAAGTGCACGTCACACACTGAGCGAGCCGCCTGTTAATGACGCTGTGGGCTAATGGGCATGTAGCTACTTCCATGTTTCAGATGATACGTCATGTTTGTAGTCGACCGATGAAGATGAGTTTACGTATCACCTTGGGTTCGTCCTTCACCTTCTCAAAATGATCCCACACTTTGGATTTTTCTGCCCGACATGTTATTAACTAGCCTGTGGAATAACCGCAGGTACCAGCCCTGGAAATTAACCTGACTCCTGTCTGACTGCTGAGCGTTTCTGGTCAACTAACGTTTGGTTGAATATTAGGGGGCAACACTACTGAATGTACCACTAGATTTAGTCTCTGTGTGCCTACATTATCCGATCTTGGGGAGGAGGCGCAGGCTGCTCCAGTCAGGGGTTTGTGTGCTTTGAATGACTGAACTAAGACGCAGCTTCTGCCTCTATCCACTGAGATTTAATTCAAGTGCTGAGATTATTTCTGAGCAGCTCTGTGAGAGTTATCTCTGATAGTCAAACTGCTAAAATTCTATCCTCTTTTCACAACCTGTTTTCATTCCCAGGGTGTCAAATACAGCAGCTTGGTCAGTGGCGCACAGTGTCTGATACTGACCCACAAGGCACCCTTTACTGTCTGCATGAGACACGCAGGGCTTTCAACTAACTCCAATTTAAATGCATCTGCTGCAATATTAGATGCTCAGAGTAAGTGACATAGTGTGATGAGTGAGAAAGTCTGCTTTGGGTTAATGTCAGGGTGACTGGTGTTCGTGTGAAACCAAAGATTAAAGTTTGTTTACTTGTTTGGATCCTCATCATTTGTGCTCTAAAACAGTGGTTCCCAACTGGTCCAGCCACAGACCCAGACTTCTCCTTAGGCATTTGTCCAAGGTCCACACAGTTCAATGTATTCATACTCGCATTTGGCCATGTCACTGAGCTAGTTTGCTGTCTCCGTCTCTCACTCTACAGCAGGGAACAGCACTTCAAAGAAAAGGCTCTGTGCCGAAACTTCACTGTACTTCAAAAGATAGTGTGGGTTTTGTTTTTTTTTACAAACTTGACACGTTCAAGAGTCACTTGCTGTCCATTCAGAATGAGACTGCTCTAAAATACAGCTGGGGTCTTGATTTTAGTGGGGTCTAAAAAATTTTCGTATGTTACAAAAATCTGAATGTTATTAACATATGTGAAGTTTGTCTTTTTTTTCTAAACCTTAAGTGGGTGAAAGTTAATGCCGAAACCTGTTTCCTGTGAGCAGGGAAGTCTACTTTGAAAAGACACTATGAATGTTACGAGTGGAAATTGACAAGTTCCAAACTGTAAATTGAATTGTAGGGCCACTAATCTAGATTTCATATTTACTGAGTTGAGTGAGAACATGTCTTCAGTGGTTGGTTTGTTTGAGTTTAAAGAAACCGAAGTCCAAACCTAAGTTTCCCTAAACTTTACCCTACCAGTCTGCTTGCACATTTGTTTTTAGTTGTTCCGATCTTTACAACAAGAGAGTAATTATAGTGCAGTGTGCACCCATTGTTATGGAATAATTTCCTGCTCAGTTTTACATACACAGGGAAACTACAACGACATTTAAGAAGACTGTAAGGGAAGAGAAAGAAATAATCCATACGGCCACAAAGACATAAAAACAAGCGCTTTATGCTTTGCTTCTCAAGACATAAAGTATTGTGTTTTATCTTTCCTGTTTATTATGCTAACAATTCAAGGATGCTACCAGTTATGCTATCTACGCAAACTTTATTCTTTTTCCACTGACAGTATGGATGACAACTAAAGTTTAACTGTAACCAATCCTACTGTAGGTGGATTTCTTGGTCCACGGAAAAACTAAAAGCCTAATGGCAGCATCATTTCCAGGGTTACTGTTGGACTCACCTCTCCGTCTGTAAGGTGACTTTGGAGGGCTCAACGTTGGGGTTCTCCCATTCCATCTGTGGGCAGTGCATGAAGTAACACAGGGTGTAGAGGGCCTCGGGCTCCCAGTGCACCGTGGTGTTGGTGGTCTTCTGGTGGACTGGAGTCCCATTGCTGGGGTTCTTGATGTGCAGCGGCTGAAGGAGGTGCATGGCCCGCGATACCAGATCACCTGCAGGATACATTTATATAAAGGATTTTTCCAACAAAATATGACAGAGAAAATGAAAATGACACAAATAGAACTGCATTAAAGGCAGTATAATAACATTGTGTAGTACACTGAAGGCAGATCTAGTCATTATAACAAAATACGCATTACTCTCAGAGCACAAATTCATTTTCCTCCTTTGTCAGGCGAGTACTCGCAGCACTTCTTTGATAAAGTAGAGACTCACTCCTTCATTCGCTCACACTCTGAATCACCGTGCATTTAGTCATACACATATGCCCACACGAACCTTGCTGAGTGGGAAATTGCTGCCTTGAAATTAAATCTTACGCACATGATGCCTCTTTCGGTAAGTCTGAGCTCTTATTCTGTCCTCATTTTATCTCTAGCTCCTATTTTTCTCTGTTTTTCTCCCAGTTTGCTTACGTAACCACCGAGAGAGTCGTGGAGAAACTGCCGTATCTGTGTCACTGTGCAAAATGTTAAGTGAATCTGGAGAGCATTTTGAAACCTCGTGAACTTCCTGCCGATAGAAATGTGTAGGCTGGGAGAGGACACAGATGCATTACAGGGTAATTTACATTTTTTAGAACATGGATGTTGTTTTGTGGCTTTTATTATACTGTTTCTATCACGAGTGAACAAACATGACAAGTCAGACGATCACACAGGTCGCGAACAAAACGTTTTTAGTTATGGAGTCAGAGCTACTAATGCAGCGTGCTCTTATTTTGACAGAGTGAGGAATCAGTCCCACCCACATAATTTTCAGTTGAGACAGAAACTGCTGACTTTGAGTATTTGGTGGGAACAAAAGTTTTAATGAAGAGTTAGAAGATCAATAACTCTGTCACATCTGTCAGTCAATAAATATCATAATAATGTAAGGTTACAAATAGCAACCAGTTAGCTTAGCTTAGCACAGAGACTGGAAACACTGACAGCTAGCATGTAATCTTCTATAAAACTGCAAACTGTCATTTCTACGACGACCAACATATAAAATTGGGCCTTGGCCACCTTGATACAATCTCTATATCAGTCTCTATGCTATGAGTCATATGTGTGGTGAGTATGCACACAAGGTCATACATGAACTGGGATGTTTTCAGCTTCCAGGAATTGTACAGATCTTTACAACATGAGGCTGTGCATTATCACGCTGCAACATGAGGTCGTGACGGCAGATGAACTGCGTGACAACAGGTCGCAGGATCTAGTCACAGTATCTCTGTGCGTTCACATTTTCAGATGCCAACGGCACAGTCCCTCAAACTTTAGTGAGATATTAGTGATGTTACTAATCGAGCTTGTCTGGGGTAAGTGTGAATCCCGAGCTGTGTCTCAATTCAAGACTTGCAACCTCTGAAAGCAGCCTTCGCGGTCGTCGTCGGCTATGTCCTTTGAAAAAGGTCGTCAAGATGGGACGGTCTGGTCTGCGGAGATTTTCCTGGTTGCATCACCAGTTGTTCTCGCCTCAACCCGTTGGCGTTCCTGTTACCTAGCAACCAGCTGTTGACGAAAGAAGGAGTAAGCTCGTAAGTTAGTAAGCCCTCAATCATGGACCCAGAAATTTTAGGAGATGGCTGATGGACTGTTTTCAGGTAATCTTATTAAATTAAGATTGTTTAAGCTGTGTACTAACTAATAGTAACGTTAACAACAGTTAACCGTTAACAACTGCTAGTTCACTTAACTTAATATTGTAATAACTTAATAACTTGTCACCAGCGTGCAATGCATCTTGGGATAGGCTGGGCCAAGAAGGATTCGTCAATTGCATTTAGGGCCGATTAACTAACGATTATTTTCATTGTCGACTAACCTGTCGATTATTTCTTCAATTAGTCGACTAATCATTTTATTGAAAAATGTGCTAAAATGTTGAAAAATGTCGGTGTGTCTCTTCCAAACCCCAAAATTATGTCATCTAATGTCTTGTGTCGTACTCACGCCAAAGAGTTTTAGTTCACCGTCATGGGAGAGTGTGTGAAGCTGCCAATATTTGAATGTAAGAAGCTGCAATAAGAGTATTTTGGGTACTTTTATAGTACTTTTCTATGGAAAATAACTCAAAACGATTAGTCAACTACTAAAATAGTCACCGATTATTTTGATAGTCGATTAGTCATCGATTAGTTGACTAATCGTGGCAGCCATAGTTGCATCCTCCAAATTCTGGGAAGGAAGGCTGCATCTCTCGGCCACATTTGAAGGAGCCTTTGAAATTGGACAGCCTTGGTCGCGCCGAAGTGACACAATTAGTCTTCAAATACAACCTTCGAAGGCTGCAGCCCCTGATTTGAGACACAGCTTCAGGAAGTGCAAGACATCACAAACCTTGCACAGATTTAAGTCTGTATAGTCACATTCAGACATTTTAGGGGGCATAAACATAAGTCAAACAAATTTTGGAGTAGGGGGACTTTAACTTTTCAGTGGCCTCATCTGGACACCCTTATAAAAAACATCTGTGGGCGCCACTGATGCGGTCGAGTCTTCAGAAATATGCAGTGTCCCTTCCTGTGTGTGTATATTTGAGGAGTCATACATGACTCAAAGGTTTTGTTCAGTAAAGCCCAACTTCAGTTTATTCATGTTGCAGAATATCTTGTAATATTTTCTCCAACATCGTGACAACTCGCACAAAAAAAAACCTCACGACTGAACACTTTGCTGTAGAAACTACACAAACCACAGAGATTAAGTCAACCTTTGCTCGAGGAAGCATAGAGAACATTTTTGGCCATTTTCCTTGATAAATGTGGTCCATTGCTTTTCAGTATGAACCGATTTCAAGCCGCGTCTGTACGCAGCAGGAGCAGGGAACAAATGGAAGAAATTTTACAATTCTAATAGTTTTGAACACCAAAGGAGGTATGAATTTCAAAGACTGAAATCCAAACCCTGCGTACCTCAGATATTCAGCGCTGACATTTAGAGAGTCATAACTCTCTGATTTAGGATTCTGGCAACTTAACAGCAGTTTATCGATGAGGTCATTAGTGATGCATTTAAGAATAACGATATTGCTCTGAGAGGAAAAATACTGCAGCGTGAGCCTGCAGGGTCGATTTCTCAGAAAAATGAATCCCCTCATTGATCTAATTATTTACGTGGTTTATTGAAACGCTGCAGGTTTCAGGCTCACAGGAGAACACGGACACTGAGTTCAGACAGAAAACAAAGCAGCCTGAGTCTGTGAGTTCATGCATTCTCGCACTGGATATGCAAGTAATATGTGAATAAAACAATATATGTGAAAGTCTGAAGCTCTGAGCTGCAGTGCAACAGTAAACACACACACACACTAACACACACACATACACACACATCCTCTCTCTGATCTTGTTTGATTGTTTGTTCCAAAAATACCCAGTCTGAGGAAAGTTGGCCTGTCTTGAAACCTCATTGCTTAGACAGAATGACACGGTGAGTGTGCGCTCCAAGGTTCTCCATCTGTCAGACTAAAGGCCCCTGACAGAGTTCACAGGCAGTCAGATGTAAACAGAGCACGATGCTCACAGCACAGTTTGCACTCCAGCTCCAGGGAGCATCTTAGACAGATATCTAGAAAGAATTAAATACATCAATAAATAACAGAAAACAAGGGAAATCGTGCTTCAATGACTGAAGATGTGTGGCGAGATAAGGCTCCCGTCTCCAGGTATGACACATTAGACAAACATGATTAGGTATGGTCATGTAGTGCAATTAGTCAGATGGAGCGGGGGCAGCTCCCGGAGGTGCTCAGTGCAGATCAAAGAAATCATGATAGACGTGCTCACAGACTGACCTTCAGCCAACGCTGCAGTTGGCACTGACTTTGAGAAAGTAGGTTTTTGGGGCCTTCAGGCTGACCAAATCATTACTCTAACATCACTCTATGGGCTGGTGTAAAAATGCTCAAACCGGTTTGATATTAACAACCAGACTGGACCAGTATACCAAACTTTATTACCAGGTGTCACACTCACACTAATCGCCTTTATTCAGGTCTGTGGCAAGGTTTGGGGCCGCTCTTAGTGCCTTTTTCGGCGTGTTTTGCTTATATTCTTGAAGCAGCAGTACGACAACAACCTTGTTCTGCTAATACTTCATCTGTTGAGGAGGAGAAGGGAGGTAGGAGGTCGAAGAAGGGAGACAGAACACCGTGCTGTGGCGAATGTAAATGTTTTCAAAGACGTTTATGTTGAAATAAAAATACCTACACGTAGTTATGTTTCCTTGTATTAGTTTGCCCTCTTGTGGACATAATGCGAAAAAAAAAAAAAAATATTTGAATGGTTTGAACCTATGAGTTATTTTTAGAGGGAATATTTGAACGTCATTTTTGAGCAATTTTGACAGCCCTACTACATACTAGGGGGTGGAGGAAAAGATCGATACAGCATAGTATCGCGATATTTTTGTGTGGCATTATGGTATTATCACACAGTGCTAGGTATCAATTCTTTATTACATAAAGTATTAATATTACAAATACAAATTAAACTTTAAGTAGCCTGCTAGAATAATATGATCAATTGTATTTTTTCAGTCTATCAGAAACATTTTGCTGCTGAAAAAAAACAAAATAAAAAATAAAAAATAAAAAAAATGGTGTGATAAGTAGGATAAGCAGATGTCGACAAAGTTTTCCTGTAGAGACAAAATTTACAGTTGAAAAAAGGTAATAAATCGTAATATATTTTATCCCAATACTCATGACTTTGATAAAATCGTATCGCGGATCCTCTGGTGATTCCCATCCCTACTACATGCAAAACATCCTCATTACAGCCTCTCCAGTATGAGATGAGGATTTCTAAATAGGAGAGCTGGATTTAAAGAAAAGGCCTTTAAAGAAAAAAAAAATACTGGTTAGTTAGTGGTTAATGTGAAAGTTAGAAAGTAGAAAGTTAACCAAACTTACATCCCTAATTAATGCATTTCTATGTCTTGTCTGAGCTCTTCTGACTGATGTGATAATGATAATGGTGAATCACATACTTCAGTGCACTAATCAAAGTTTGGCAACAAGTTAATCAAACTCTGATGACAGTTGGCGGGTTATTTGTCAATCAAATGTGCTCAGAGCACATCCACACAGTCCTGACGAGGCAGACTGGCTGAGCTTTGAGTGCGACTAAAAGATCCCCTCCAGACATGTTTTCAGATCTATAAAAATACTCTACTTTGAATAACAATTTGTGTCTGATGCAGGTTTTCCACCCATAAAGTTCAATTATCTTGTTAAATCCTCAGAGTTACATGTGTTAAAAATCCAGAATCTATATGCAAATGTTGTTGATTTCAGAAGTTAAACTGTTTGAATAACAATGTTTCCTCCTTTCCTGTAAGTCCTTTCTCAGTGTGTGCACACTGAAGTTGAATGTAGGCACAGGATTGGATTTGTGATGTCACAAATCATGCATGTATGCCAGTATGCCTGCCTGCTAACAGTGTACACTAAGGGTTGCGTCTTTCAAAGGTGCAAAATAGCGCGTCTGCATCCAGTTAGTACGTTTGCTGCAATGAATATGGACCTTTACACGCAATTGTCCGTGTGCTAGGAGGAGAAAATGTAAATATATTAATTTAGCACACGCAAAGTGATTCATCAAACCTAAACGCAATTTTGCAAACACAAACTGCGTCTATATTTAACACGTGTCAAATGGAAGTGCAAACGGTTCGTATGCGTAATTGCACACACACATGACTGTGGTTATTGTTGCAAGAAGGAGACATCGAAACGATGAAAGAAGACGCAGAGAACGCGTATTTCACCTTTGTGTCAACATTTTCGGAATGAATGAGGAAACAATCATTAACCTCATAAACCTATCCATTGCCATTTGGAGCTGTGCCGGGTCAGTACACGATTGTTTTATTCTGAGAAACAGTTTTCTGTTTTCCAAGTTGTGAGATGGCGAGTTTGGAGATGGCTGGCTTGTAGGAGAGTCAATCTGTAAAATCCTTTGTAACATAATTACATTAAAAACAAGAGCCTGTTTCATATCGATTCATATGTTTTTTAAGGTGACAGTGTTTACCCCCTACACCCCCTCCTGACACCTGTTCTCAACCCAACCACTGCCGGGTTGAGAACAGGTGTCAAGTTTCAAACTCCGCACAGTGAAGCTCAAACATTCAACTATAGGAACAAGAATAAACATATTTTGAGAGGGGGGACTTTAAAAACTAACATCCAAGCATGTTTGTCTCAGTACGAAATTTTGACTGCTGCTTATTTAGTCATACACGTTTAATCTTCGGTAGAAAGGAACCCAAGGTTTTTGGGACTTTAAAAAGCAAAACCTGAAAGAACTTTTCATCATTTAGTCAGTAACAGACCTTCACCTTAACTCTAACCATCAAAGGCAACAGATAAAAAATAAATAAAACTGCCTTTTTGCAACTGTGGTAGAGAAATTATTAAATGTCATCATGAATGTATGATTCCTCCTGGGTCATGGTTTGGTAAATTGAAAAGCCTCAGAGTCCTTCACTGTCAGCATTCATGCATGTGAGGAGGCTCTGGGTGTCTGCAGGTTGAGATAAGAGGGGAACTTGTAGGTATTCATGACTCCACAGTCTGGACTGAGAGTTTCACAACATTATACAACAGTTAGTTCCAACTGAGTAGTTTGATTGGACAGGAGGCGTTCAACCAGCGCAAATATAGAGGACAACAGCACCGACTTTAAACACTGCATGTATCACTCTGCTTTACAGGTGGTCCAAACCAATAATTACGGGTGTGCTCGGAAATACTTACTCCAAGTAGAAACTGGACCGTTTGTAAACTCGAAGTGCTGTTTGAATGTACCGTTCGGTTAATCTGAACAACGTACTCTTGGAGTAGCAGAGCATATTCTGGGCAATCTGTCTAAAGAGACGCCAAGCAGAGTGAATGTGTGATTAACCCAAAAAGAAACAGAAAGCTTTGCTATTTCACCTCGTTTCATTTTAGTGTAGAGTGTCAGATTCACAAATGCGCCCTTCATTAACCGTTAATCAGTCGCCATTAATCATATCAAAACCTTGCACTGCAAAGACGAACGTATTTCCACAAATAACATTTGAATTAAATCCTGAATGGTCATCAGAAGACAAAGGGAAGAAAAGAAGCCTGATTGCCTCAGTGCAAATCTGCAGGTGTGTTCATAAGATGTCAGTCGATCCCAGTGAGCACCAACAAGGATTTACCTCTGTCGGTGCACATGAGCTGTGCCAAGGCCTTCGTCTCATGTCATATTTGTGTTGCAATAAAACTGAGGCTCATGTACTTTGTTCTCTGCTCACACATCAAAGTATAGATTGACCAGTAGTCATCAGCAACTTTGATCTGTAATGGTTTTGGAGAGGAAATGATAAGAAACCACAGTAACAAACAACATATTTTTCTGTTCAATTTGAGGGAATTCTAGGTTTTAATTATTCTGTGAAACAAAATGGTGTTACTTTTCACAACTGTTTGAATTAAGCCATTTAGCAAACAAAAATGTCAAAACTTGCTCCTTTCCAGCATTTATTGATTTCCTCTGTTCAGTATCATTTTGAATTGAATAGCTGGACTGCTGACCAGACGAAGAAGCAACAGAAGATGTCACCTTGGGCTCTGGGAACCCGTCATGAGACATTGCCACTATTGTGCAACAAAAAAACAAATCAATATGTGAATCATTAAACTCAACAATCATTTCTTGCAGCTTTCTCTTGGACTGTGTCACACTGTGCAGAAGCTGTTTGCTATGCTTGTTAGGTACTCGGTAGCATTTAGCTTTAAACATCAATCAGGCCGATTCATTCTGCACAGAAAACCTTTCCACTCCAGGTACTCAGGAAGTCCCCATGCTACTCAGTGTGAGTTTACGCAGTGTGCTACTGGTCTGAATATTAAGAGAAAGTGAGACATTAATACAGATTAAGGAGATAAAACAAAGGGGACTGTAATATGAATTTGCATCACAAACCTCCTGCTCAGTGGGAAACAGGACCAGCTAACCGCAAACAGACACAGAGAAACACTAACTCTCTGAACTGACACGGTTCCCCTGGGGTTTGCAGAGCTTGCTAAGCAAAAACAGAACTCTATAACGACGCCATTACCATAAATAAAAAGTAGTTAGGTTTTTTTTTACTACAGCAAACAACAGCCAGCCTAACCATGCAAATGGTTAAACCACCACCGTCCCTTTGAGCTAAAAGCCAGCGCCGGGGCCAATCACCAAGCTTCCTTTGCCGTCATTAATTGTTCTTGTGACTTTGGTTTTGTCAGCAGGACAACATTTGCTCCCGTCTCCTTTGCTGTAATTATCTAAGCAACACTCCTATGGGGTTCATGCTTCATCTCATTTGAATTAATCATAGGGGACAGCTTAGTGTCTTCCTTTTCTCCCAGCCAAGTCCTTCCTCTTGGAAGGACTCATTAAAGAGCAGAACTTTGTTCCCTATTCCCTGAGAAATAATGGTGAAACAGCACAGAGCAAAAACTCTCTGCAGCTGTAATGAAATGTCAACACTGTAATTTCTGTCATACAGCAACTACGAGACCTGTTATTATCTTTCTCTACTTCATTACAAACCAATGCATAGGAACTAATATGAGTTTATGGCTCAGTGTTTTCATGGGGCTAATAATTTTCAAGTAACAAGATAAAAGTGAGTCTCCACACTCTCTACAAAATAAAAATTTAACAAGACTTAGGATGCCATTTAGATGATCTATGGCGCATGGTCTAAAGCGCACTGAGGGCGTGTCCGGCTTCACTTCTGCTTGTTAAAAGGCACATAATCTGGGAGCAAAGTAAGGCACAAGGGCGAAGGGTGATGTATTTAGTCCCTTGATTAATAATACGTGTGTTTTGGGCGTAACATGAATGAATTAATCAGAGTGTCATCTCTTATTCCCGCTAACCTGCAGTGACAATACTGCAGGTTAGCGGGAATAGGAGATAACACTCTGATTAATTCAATTCATATATCACGGGACATTTAAGCAGCAAAACTGCTTCAAACCTGACAGAAAACAGAACTAAACTTTTAGCTTCTGAAATAATCAATGAAGTTATGCTGCTCGTTGTGCACAAATGCGCACAGTCAATCTCTTGGAAAGTAGCTCTGCTCTGCTCTCTGCTACGTACGGATATTTTACCAAAAGTGACAGGAGATGTTTAATCCTTCTAAAGTGGAAACAATGACCTTCCCAAACCTTTTCTCATTGGGTCAGAGATGTTACGTATTTCTTATAGCTAGAACAATCACATACAAACTCAAAAGGTCCTCTCAAACCTCTATTAAGATATGGACTTTTTTGATTTGCTACTGGAATCACTCCACAAAGGCTACAGTGGATTAAAATGTTTCACAACAGCAGAGATGCTAGTAATGTTAGTTTTTCTAAACTTCCTGTCGAAGTTGTATTACATTCATCAATCTGTAAGCTAACTTATTATTATGCTAACTTGCATACAGTGTCTGACATCTGCTGCAAAGTTATATTTTGTCCACATACTTTAACTGAGGCAAGAGTTTTGCAAACACAACAGAGATCATGCAGGTTCTCATACTGTGGGAATAAATGGACTTCCAGTTGATTGGCGTACGTACACAGAGCTATGTGACAATAAGGTTTAATAGTCTCAGTGAGGCTGTACTTGACATGCTCATACAGACAATGTTAACATGCAGGTGTTTTTGTTTAGTTCTAATTATCACCATGTTTACAGCATAGCAGCATGTTCACCTGCTAACCCTTTGCTAATTAGCAGGAAACACAGTGTGGCTGATGTCGTTAGTTTTACAGGTATCTGTTTATAAACCAAAGCGCTGGACACATTTGACCTGATGATGATGCGAGAAGAAAAGTCACAGTGTCACCAAAGTTATTACACATCATCCTGAGGAGGACATGGATGTGTGTGTCGAGATATTTTCAACCCAATTGCCAGAATACATGTTGGCATTGTCCCTTTGCAAACCCAGGGATATTTACAACTGTGTATTTCATATATATATACTTTATGCTACTTTCAATTTTGTGTTGTGACGACACTGTGGTTAATGTGTGGTTAGGCTTCAGTGCAAAAACTCTGCGTGGTCTGGTCGGGGTTAGGAAGACATTGTGATTTGGCTTGAAAATATACGGTTTGGTCCCCACATACACAGACGGAAATGTCCCGAACTCTTGGGACAGGTAAAGTCAAAAGATCACCAAAAGTAGTCCAAATCCAGCCAAACACTGTTGAGATATTTCAGTGAAGAAATAAAAAAAATATATCTGCTTCACTTAATTTGTACTGTCTCCACTGTAACACCTCGTTCTCCTCTCAGTGTCTGGGTCCAGGTTAAGATTTCTCTTTTAGATGAAGAATTCTTTTATAACACGCCTCACTTCACATTATGTACTTTTATATCTACCTCCCTGCAACAGGTACAATAAAACAACACAATTATGCTCTCATAAAGAGACGCCGCAGGGATGGGGTTTGACTTATTGTGTTTATTGAACATTGTGTTTGTGTTGACAGAGAGTAATTGGACTGTGTTAAGTTCTTCTTGCAATACACAAGCATGAAACCCAAAATGATTTTTTTTTTTAAAACTACTGAGTCCAATAAAATGTTTTGTAAAGTCATTAAACGTGTGATTATATTACCAATATTACCAAAGACCACAATACTGCATTTTAGTGAGCCTATAAGAACTTATTTCCTCATCATATATATTCTAAATGTGGTTTTTACTTCTCTGTAAATTATATATTTGGGATTACGATTTTAGATGATGTATTGGCATCTTTTTTAGTCTTAAAAGACGACTTCAGTATTTTTGCAGTGGCACTTTTAATGCGCAAACTTATACGGGATGCATTTGCCCCTGTTACCGTTTTAGCTCGTTTCGCGGCTGCTGGCTGCATCCGCCTCCCTCAATACTGAACCAATTTTAGAACGAGTTGTACCTATGAATCATACGCACACATACACATGGGTAAATAGGGCCCAGGTTGAAAAATACCGAAGTTATCCTTTAATGAGAGTTCTGATAATATTTGGGTTGAAATTCAGGAGCTTGATCTCCCACAGCACAGCTAACTCAGCATGGAGGCTGAAATCCATCAAAAGAGCCAAACATTTAATGATAATGAGCAGGATGAGACGCACGGCAGCGTCTGGGATCATTTTATCTCTTAGCAGGCTCAATGCACACCACTTCTGAACATCATACTCGAAGGTTGCATCATGTTTCTGTTTTATCGACATAATCCTTTGAATCTGATGACTAAGTTTCAGGGAAATACTTTGAAACAACGACACTTCCTGAGTTGATTCTGTTGGGGAGTAGCTGATGTGTGCTATGGAAGCACTTGTAGTTACTCAGAGTGACCAGAGCTTCACAGTGATCAACACGTCTGTGTGTGTTGAGATCACACCCATTCACATGCCAGTTAACCAACTTCAAGCATTTATGGTGTTAATAAGGTCATTTTAAAAATTCTTTAACAGAACATACTGCCTGTAACTTAAATAACAGTCAGCAAACAAGCCTGTGATTCCAGCACAAAAGGTGAGACGAGCCAACTTCTTGTCAAATGTGACCCGAGATTATCACGGCGAGACAACTGTTGTGTTCCCTAATGGACGACTGAGATGGAAGATTCCTCCGCCGTCCTCTGACACACTGTCACGGCCTACAGCTCCCCGGGGGCCGAGCCGAGGACATTTAATCATCACTTGGTAATACGAGCGACTCAGAGCTCTGCCTTTGGGGCACATTAGTAATTCCATGGCAACTATTAATCACAGTCAATTACGGGACATGTCATCATCAACACAGAACTAGCAGATACTTTTACCAGTGCTGCTCAAGTGGAAATAAATCACCAGTAGACTCATTTAATATGAGACATGTGAAGGGAGGTCAGTGATAACTTTAGTGTTTGAATAGACACAGGATCCATTCACAGTTACAGTGCCGTGGCTGCTCTGAAAGGTCCAGTATGAAGGATTCAGAGGGATATATTGGCAGAAATACAATATTATATAACAAGTATGTTTTCTTTAGTGTATAATCACCTGAAAATAAGAATTGTCATGTTTTCGTTCATCCTAATGCCTGGTACACGCTACACAATATCAAGAGTGTTGTACGCGATAATCCATCATTTTATCTCGTGTCATGCCAGACGACAACCGCCGCCACGTCTGGGACACCTCACGACGTTCCAACAGAAAGTCTGGCATGTTTTCTTTTTGTCGTTCACGACTCCCGTCACAGCCGTCACTCTGACCAATAGGAACACAGAGCGATCTGCTGCCGTAGACAACTGCAGGACAACACCCAATTTTATTTAGATTTCCTCTAGAGACAGAGCTGTACAGTGCCACATGTGCGATGGGAAAAAAATGTTTGTGCAATGAATTTATTTGCCTAGTAGCACGCATGCAACAGACTGAACTTGTTCCTAAACCAAATGCCATGGCCCCTGTGTGGGAGTATTTTGGATTTAAACCAAATGACAGAGGGGAGCCCAGTAATTTGGACGAGCTGGTGTGCCGGGTTTGTTCTAAAACCATCTCAACAAAAAGAGCGAATACGACCAACTTAACTGCACACCTGAGAGTGAGAGACTGAGAGTCTATTTCTTTTGTATTTATTTATTTATTTCGATATTTTTACGTGTTATTTCAGATATTTAAATTTTCTTTTTTGCAGTCCTAAATATTCTTGTTAAATAAATGTTTATCTCTCTTTAAAAGGGTGTACTTGCATCAATATGCCTTTATTATCATTATATAAGTTTAATAAATGGTCTTAAAACAGCAAAATTACAACAATAATAAAAATGGTCTTAAAAGCACAATATTATCGCTTATCGCAATCATTTCTGACGCAATTAATGACGCAGAATTTGTTATTGTGACAGGTGCTACAAACTTTCTCGCCTGTGCTACAAAATTATCACCCTCTGTTATCACAACAGAGTAAAACAGGATGATGGTGTGAAACAGCAGAGGCACCTTATCAACCCAGTGAGTACTGCCATTAGCATCACGCGAGCAAACAATGTTATTTCTTCATAATGGAGACGGACATAAAGTTAGAAAATTAAAAAATAGTGGCTTTCACTCACCAGTACTGCAGAGGCGGCCGTTATTTATTATTCCCTCTGTACTTTTATATTTTTACTTTTTATCCGCTCCCGTTTGCCTTGATAAAGTTAATGCGTCACGCCGTCATTTCAAACTCAACACTTCCTGTATCTGTTTCAAATTAAAAGCCCCTTATAACTCGAGTTGAGAGAATCCCTTCATTTTCTAAAAAGGCTTTTATTGTGAAACATTTGCAGGAACTTGTTTTGGAGGATTCAGTGACTTGTATAGTTTATGTACTGTTCTTCAGATGTAGCTCCTGCCATCTGGTGGCAGTATTTACGTTACTACAACAACATTTCGGCTGGCACATGAACAGATACAGTGATTGAAATAATAGTAATAATAATAAAAATAGGACAAGAATAACCTGATGACATCACACACATCATGAAAGACGACCAGCGATGATTGTGTGGACCGTCGTGTAGTGTGTCATGTCTGTCGGCCAAGTCACGGCACAATTTTATGACTCCAGTCAACCTGTGAGCCGGTGATGAGCAACCCAAACACAAGGCCGAAAATATATCTGAATTTGTTTTTCATAGTCCTTGCAACGGGCTCCGCAGAGGGAAGAGAGGGAGGGTCAGTCAGTCACGTGCAGACCACTGATGCATCTTCTATTTGATCTTTTTATACACTGAACTCTTAGTAATGTGACACACTGTTTGTGTTCTGAATAACTCTCCACAACATGGAGAAGCAGCAGGGAACAATCTGAAAAGGTGAAGCAGGGTAAAATAAAAACCCTATAAGAGAACAAATACACTGCTACAAATACTACACAATGATTCATTCAGTCTGAAGCACCAAACATCAGTGCAGCACTAGAGATGCTCAGGCCACTGTGCTGCCTTGAACCGCTGCTGAAAATATCATGCATTACTCACATGTACGCTCACAAGAATGACCTAACAACACATTAAATATAAAAATAACAAGATTAAAATAATGATAGAGAATGTGATGGTACATCATGTGGCAAGGAAAATGTTTCTGAAATCCTGTTACCACTGGATTTTCTACACACGAACGAGTTAAAGCTAGTGTTAAAGCTCCATTAATCAATATGTTTATATTAACACTGAATCTCATCAGCCGCTCCAGGCTGTTGTGACTTTGGGATTACAATGACTATGAATGAAAAATGAAATACTTATTTTAAAGTTCAAATTATTATTCAAGATAGAAACTTATGATCTCACAGGATAAGAGTACGGAGAAGACCTGAACACAAACTATATTCACAAAGCCTTCGCTCTCTGCTTAACAGCCTTGCTCTGCATTAGAAAAGTATGCACTTAGAACAACCAAAGTGTCTCCATGTCTCATGGTCTCGCGCAAGCGTGCACACGTGAGCTCAGTGTACAGAGAGGAAGTTACTGGGGAAGTACTGCTGCTACCTTCTCTCCCCTTGGATCTCCGCAAGTGTTGTGAGGACTCTAAAACTTCACCTGAGCCTCCCTCAGCATATGGGTGAGTAGATAATGGCTGAATTTTCATTTTTGGGTGCACTATCCCTATAAGGAGAAAGGTTGGAAACCACTGGATTCATTTACAAAGAGGCATGTTTGCATCTGGCTTCAAAAAAACCAAGATGGTAACCAGTATTGGGCAGTAATGCCTGATTAGTAACATGTTACAACACATTCAAAGTAATGCATTACTTTCCCCAGTGGTGAGTAGAGTAACAACGACGAGCTAGCTTGGGAGATAGAAACGCTTACATTCAGTGGCTGAAAATACTCCTATTACTAAATTCTGTGCGTGTAGCGGTGCTAAGACTCTTTCTATTGCGAGTAACATCACCTCAAACCTCCTGAAACACTATGACAGCACAATAACGTAAAGCTCATGGAAATACACCTCACCAAAGATGAGCCTGCTGCAGCTCCGGAGGATGGCGGTAGCACATCACCGAAAACTGGATTTTAATTGTGTACAGCTGCGAGATACAAGTAACCAAGAACTAATGAAGCTTGTGGTTTATGTCAGATGAAATGTAAGCTATGCCCGAGATTAAGTCCCTCACGAATTATTACTAATTACTATTTTTACGAGGTGTAAGGGTAAAGTAATATAATGAGCAGCGTAATTACGTTCTGTTGGCAAGAAGTAATAAGTAATTATAATACTTTTTAAAGGATAACAAGTGATAAGTGGCAAATTACAATTTCAGGTAACAGTCCTAGCTCTGATGGCGATGGCCAAATGTGATACAACAAAACAATAGGTGATGGCACAGTTGCCAAGTCCATTATAGGTACAATGCAGGGATGGCATACTCTGAAGAATGTGCTAAGAGTGTTAGTGTGCAATAATGATAATTAAAACAAAGCAGCTTAGCAACTACGGCCATGTCTCTGCCTGTAGTGCTCCCTCTAGTGGCCAAAAATAGATCAATGCAGCTTTAAATGTTTCTTTAAAGTCTTCATGCACTGCAATTTTATTGATGAACTAATAAAAACTGAGTTAATGTGCAGTTTCTAACCAGCTTCTATTGCACAGAATAGTGAATCTCTGGAGGTGGGCGCTTAAAAGAGAGCACTTGAAGGCAGCAGCAGCATGAAACCATCTGTTTTACCCCAGGATCTTTCAACAGAGCAGTGGGGCACAGAATAATTCATTGCAATGTTTAGTTTTGAATTACAAATTATCTAAAAATGGTTATATTCATTTGAAAAGTTTAGAGGGCTAGATCTCTATTTTCGTTTGAGTATCAGGGTCAAACGTCCAGAGTTTACCCTCCCGCCCTCCCTGGAGGATACTTTACTTAATATGTGAAATGAAGGTCCCATGATGCAAGATGCTGCAAATGTTGTGAAATCCCTGTTTAGGAAAGTCAAGTGCTTGTCTCTGCACTCTTTCTGCATATTTTCTGATAGTACTGGAGCTGCAGAAACAACCATGATTCCTTGTTTTTGGCCATTACGGTGTCCCAAAGAAGCCCCCTGTCTGCTGCAGCTGTCCACTCCTGGACTGATGACAGTGTGCAGAAGCATTGAAACAACACCACAAATGCCCGGTGCATGAGGGGAAGAAAAAAAAAAAAAAAAGCTGTGACGGCTCATTTGTAAAAGTCGCAGAGATCCCCAGAAAAAGTTGGTTCATTAACAACTATTGTGAAAGTGTGGGGAGTAATACGAGACCCTTCTTGATAATGACTCCTCTCGGTCTAAAGAGGCTTCTGAACCGTAGCTTCATTTTGCCTCATCATCTCGTCTTAGTTTTTCCACATATTTCCAGTCTGTGGAGATGGAGCAGGAGATTACACAAACTGTCTCTCTCGTTCTATTGTCATCATCTTTCCTGCGACTCACAGGAGGGGACCTCTAAATGGATGCCACTTTATTCTGTCTAATGGCTCTTTTAGGGACTTTAATGGCTCTTCTGTGAGGATCTGCAGAAGCACTGCTGCAGACTGCTGCAGTGTATAATAAATAACTTTCATATGTGTGGTCTTGATTATCCACTGTATCAAATGTGCTTAAATAGTACTGCGCCATTCATATTTCAGCTTTGGGCTTACTTTTGTTCCCTTTTTTTAGATATGCTTCACAATTACAGTACCGCTGGAAATCACTGGTCCTGCTGTTTACTAAAACGCAGCAACAAATCAAATTAAAAGTACATTTTGTAAGGACTAATCTGCATACTTGTGTGCACCAGCAGCAACAGCTCATATACTGTAGAGAGAAATGTGCAGGCAAAATAAATAAGCATTAATAACAACAAAACACGACTTTACGGTAGAACATAACAAGACTAAAGAGTCTACAGCCTGCTACTGCAAGCTGGAGTTGTGTGGTTAGGTTTAGCCACAGGAACTACTGGTTATGGTTAGGAAAGTATCATGTTTTGTCTTAATGCGCCTGGTTTTGGGGCCACAATCTACACTAATGGAAATACTCCAACTACTAAAAATGACAATGCATTTTATTTGTCGGTGCCTTTCAAAGCACTCAAGGACACCTCACAAGACACGGTCAAAAAACAAGCAGCAATGTATCCACAGATCATAAAGTCAAACAATTCAGTAAATGTCAGACGATGGCCAAAGTTATTAAAATTCACCCTGAGGGGGACTCAGATGCGTGTATGAAATTTAACGGCTATTCATCCAATAGTTGTCTGGACCAAAACGGTGGAGTTGTTGTCGCTAAAAACCACAAATGTGATTGTCCTGATGGTGCTACAGGAAGTCACAGCACCATCAAATTCATTAGGACGCATTGTCAGGGATGTCTGGTGGATGTCTGTGCCAAAATTAATGACAATCCATCAAACAGTTGCCGAAATATATCAGTGTGGACCAAAGTGGGGGACCAGCCAAAAGACAGACATTGCCCTGGGAGCCATGCCTCTTGGCTAAAAAGATTGCACTATTTATGATTGCTTTAAATGTTTTGCATTCTGTTTCTGAGTTATAGTTTTTGCAGAACATATCAAAGTTTAGTTTAGTTTATTTAATTTATAACAGGACAGCGTGCAGTAGCATTAATTATTCCAGGGAAATAAAAAGATGGCTGCACCAGATTTAGCAGGAAAGCTAATTTCCATCTGTAGTCCTTAACATAAAAGACAGACATCATAAATAAATCATCAGTACAAGTTAAATACACATTGCAAGGTACGTTAATAACAACATCGTCAGACTAAGATTAAAAATAATAATCATCACGATTAAATTACAAGTCTAGTTTGAATATGGTAGTCACAGGTGCCCTTTACCTAAAAGCGGAAGGTACATACTGCGCAGAACATAATACAAATAAATTACAAGTGAAGCTGACCTTTGACCTCTTGGATATAAGGGTCCTCACTTTAATTCTATTGGACAATTGTGTGAAATTTAGTCATGACTAGCATATGAATTCTTGAGTTATGGCCAAAAAACAGGTTTTGTGAGGCCTCAGTGACCTTGACCTTTGACCTTTGACCAATAAATTCTAATCAGTTTACTTGTAAGTCCAAGTGGACTTTTGTGTCAAGTTTGAAGAAATTCCCTCATGGTGTTTTTTTAGATATTATGTTCACAAGAATGAGACAAATGCAAGGTCAAAGTGACCTTGACCTTTGACGACAAAAATCTAGTCAGTTCATCGTTGAGTCCAAGTGAACCTTTGTGCCAAATCGTAAGAAATTCTTCAAGGTATTCTTGAGGTATTATGTTTATGAGGATGCGACAGACAATGTCACAATAACCTTGACCTATGACTACAAAAATTTAATCTGTTCATCAGTCCAAGGGGATGTTAGTGCCAAATTAATGTCATAGTGACGGTGACCTTTGACCTCTTGGAAATAAAATGTCATAACTTTTATCCTATCAAACATTTGAGTGAAATTTTGTCTCAAAAACGTGTTTTGTGAGCTCACAGTGACCTTGACCTTTGAACAGATAGCAGGACCAGTTGAGTAAGATATATATGTACTATTATATATATTTATTTTTTGTAAGGCAAAAATAATTGGTAACTTATATAACATATATTTAGACTGGTTTTATTTGTATGTCATGGATAACTGGTAATTTATATTATATACTAAGACAGGTTTATGTTTTGTTAGATAGATATGTGGTGATTAAAATATATCTACATGGGTTATTTTTGTATGACAAAGTTAAATGGTAATTAAAACTGTATATTTAGAAAAGTTTAAGGTATATGCTTGTCTATATAAGGAAGTTGTCTGTTTCTTTTCACTCAGAGACTTAAGGAAAATGGGTGGGATTTAATAAGTTTATACTTCCCCAACTCCTTTTTGGATGTGTAAATCAAACTAACTAACATCTACGATTTGCTTTTATGTTATGCTTTTCATTATTTGTTAATATTACTTTCTTTTTCTCTGCTTGTTGTATGTTCACATCTTTTTTTTTCATGTTCGAAAAAATCAAATAAATAAAATACTTAAAAATACTGGACGTTTGTGCCAAATTCACAGATATGTTCAAGAAATGAGACAGATGAATAAGCAGAAGAAAAACCTGAATAATATCCAAACTCTCCTCAAGTGCTCACTCAAGCTGCTCAGTAGCGCAAACACCTCCACCAATCTGTATCAGTAACCTTGTAAAAACGCTCCAGTGCGGCAGGACTTGGCTGAATAAAAAGCAATAATCACAAAACATGGATGTGCTTCTTACATCAAATGAATGATGAGTCATTGATAAACTGGCTGCGTGTGAAGCCAGAGAATGATACCCTTCTTAATGACAGAAGTTCAGTCAAAATACCAACAGCTATTAGGCCCTTTCTGAAGTCCTCTTTCATCACAATACTGCTGCAAACAGCTGCCTGTATTTGCCTCCAAACAGCTGCCCCTTCTCTTCTTTTCTTTTCTTATTCCGGAAACAGTGAGGTGAGAACTAAAAGCAGCCTGTTCAATTCACCGCCTTATTACCCCAAAACTTCCATTAGCCTTCTGGGCTCCCTCCAAAACACTCATTAGTGAGCCTGCATTATCTCCCAGCAGCACTGCTGCGAAGTCTGCGGTGTAATGTCCATCGTTTCATTGCAGCAGGGCTTGAGCGCAAAGTGGATGTTTAACTGGGATAACTTCAGCTTGTCCCTCAGCCACTAAAGTCACTAGCAGTCAAGGAGCTGAGAGAGGCAGGCTCGAGTATCATCGTCAGCTCTCACATGTCAGGCTGATGGGTAATAATTATTAATGAAGAACATCTGCCTGTGGGTGTTGTACCTCACTGGAGAGAAGCCGCACACTTGAATGCTCACACATGCCGCTGCAGTCGCATGTAGTCATGCGCCTCATTGGAAATGCAATACATTCAATAGACTTTAATTACCGGCCAACATAGCAACGGCATGATCAAGTGACAGCACTGACATTGAGACGTAAACGGAGGCTGCTGACCTTATATACGAACATGAAACACAGTAATCAGAGCTTAATCACTACGAACAACAAGTTGGTGGTTATTAACTTCAAGTGTCCTCCGTCAATGTTTGTGTCCTTGTGGAACAAACCTCTCAAGAACGTGACAACAGGAAATGTCCCACAGTTTCAAATTAGTCCTGTGTTTGCTGTTGTATAACCAGTTCAGTCACGCTGCTGTTTCGGGGCTGTACAATGGAGTACACAGTTGTTTGGGCGTGATGGGTCATTCTTTAAGTGAGTCTTTGGCTCTCCTTCGTCTTTCCCCACTCGTTGCTGCCGGCCAAGTCGCCATGTGATGCATTCTCTGTTGGCAAGTAAACTGCTGAGATCTTTATCCACCGTCTGTCCTTGTTCTTCCTTTGTGTTTTGGAATTGTACATCAGCCTTTACAAATTTTGTCAATGGATTATGGAGGACAAAAGGACAGCTGGTAATGCTTCTCAAGAGAGACCCAAGGTGAATAACAAACACCAGAAAGTTGATATTTGTCCTTGTTGGGAGTTTTCCTTCAGAAGCAGGCAAAGAAAGAAGCATATTTACAGCTTGCAAACAAAGTCAATGCGGAGACACAAGAGGATGTAAACAGGCGGGTTACTAGGGACGTGCAAACTGAGGTGAGGGTGTGACATGAAAATGTTTCAACTTGAGCAAAAATCTGTGCCTTATCTCTCAAAGTTAAAGGAATCTAGAGAGACAAGAGGAAAAGGGGAAAAAAGGAGGACAAACACAGTGACCCAAATGAATTATTGGATAACTGTTAGTTTGAGCTAACGTCTGTCAGCTGCGGGTTGTGTCCAGGGCTAATAAACAAGGACTGCAAAAACAGAGAATTTTAGAATTTTAAAAATATTGATGGCAGTCTGAACAAAGCTCGGCTGTACAGCATGAGTTCATAATAACTACAGTTGAGCAGGTTTAATGGCCTTTAAACATCTTTAGTTTGGTGTCAAGCTGGTTGTAAGTAGATAGTCCCTGGAATGCTGCTAAAACAGGAGTCACATATCCTGTAAGTCTAAGAGGTCTTGTTTATCATTTCATTAAATGGTGCAATTATTTTCTAATCATCGCATTTGACTTGTTTTATTGATGCTGTGGGATTTTACATTGTTTGTGCTAATTACCTCCACCAGGGAGGTTATGCTTTCGCCGGAGTTGTTCTGTTTGTCTGTTTGTTTGTCTGCAAAATAACTCAAAAAGTTATGAATGGATTTTGATGAACAGGGACAAGGAACAGATGATAAAATGTTGGTGGTGATCGGTTGAAGCGAAGTGGATAAAATAATAAATGAAGTCTATGGTCTGACAGCCTCAGCAGCAATTCCAATTTTTGAAGACGGTGAAAACAGCGCCATGTGGTGGCCGGACAGCACGTCTTGCTAAATATTGTTGTAATTCTAAAGTTGAAATTAATGTTCTGTGTTGGGAAAAAAGAAAGTGAAAAATATAAAAAAAAACATATTATATTCTGTGTAGGTACAAAATAAAAAAGAAATAAATACACCACAGTGTCTCCATGGTGAAGGCATATATAACCTGATAATGACAGTGATGCAAATAACCTAATTGTGATGCAGGCTGCAAAATCTGATGCAGAGAGGGAGGGAATATCACTCTTCTCATTCTTGTTAACACAATATCTCAAGAACACCTTGAGGGAATTTCCTCAAATTTGGCACAATCGTTCACTTGGACTATTGCGACTATTGTCAAGGTCACTATAACTTTGTCTGTCTCATTCTTGTGAAAACAATAGCTCAAATTTGACACAAACGTCCACTTGAAATGAAAAATAAACAGAGTAGAATTTGGTGATCAAAGGTCAAAGTGACCTCACAAAACACATTTTTGGTTGTAACTCGAGAATTCTAATGCTAATGATGACAAAACTTCACACAGATGTCTAATGGGATATAATGATGACGGGATGACATGTTGTTTCCAAAAGGCCAAAGGTCAGCTTCACTGTGACGTCATAATGTTCCGCATAAAACACCTTTCTGGCCAATATTCAACGTCATATCTCAGGAACAGAAGTGGAGACATTTGGTCTGATTTTTTAAACTGTGCTGACTGTATAGATATTCTGTGCTGAGGGGGTGAAGATGTGTGTGAAGCATCCATTGTTTCACAGACATTGATGTAAACTGTAAGTGCAACTTGAGTGTTGGGCAGAGGCGTACAAAGGCGAGGTGGTAACTGAAGTTGTTTTTGTTTGGACTCAAGGTAGACAATAAAGAATAAAGAATAAAAATGCAGACTTTTCATCCACATTCAGCCTGCTTCAACCAAAATGTCTTCTGACCTTGAAATCACCAGCACCATTCTTATGAAGACACAAAAACACAGACTGAGAAATTCCCTCATTGTCTGAGTGATTAAACCCAGAAAATGTGCGCTTGAATCTTCCCTTTGAAACATACTCGAGTATTTCCTCGAACAGCTCTTAAATCGTCATTTTAATCTTTGCAGCACTGAGCTGCGATGAGTGAGTGGGATCCTGTGGCAGGTATCGAGGGACATTAAACCATTATACAATAATGAATCCAGCCTCACGTAATTACTGCAGCATGCAGCAACAGCCTACAAGATTTTCCAGCATGTGTCTTTTGTGCGAGATGAAGAGGTGTGTGTCTGGAGGATTGTGAGAAAGGGTTGTTTGTGTCAGCATGCCCCCGCCATCCTCCTAAAGGTGCTGGGAGACAGATAAGGAAAATGGCCGCACCCTGTTCCAGTGACTGAATGAGCCAGCCTCATCTTTACAGCCAAGTCAACTTTTTTTTCTTTTTAAATCAAAAGTGTGTCTATGATGGACAGACATGAAGAAGTGAATGGCACTGCAGACCTCTGAGAGGACGGGGAGAATGAAATGAAGAGGACTAAATGACAGCAGGAACCTTTCCAAGCACACTGAGATACTGTTCTGCCTTGACATGTCCATTAGAGAGAGACACTGAAAAGGACATGAGGGTGACATTATCATCAGCAGCTGCAGTGGTCAAACGGGTAAAAGGAAACACAGAAACGCCGCTGTAACGCTCAAACTGCGCCGTTTTGTGAATGCATTATGATTTTTATGAGCTTTTTATGAACTTCACAGAAAATAAGTCTGACTGAGTCATTTTTCTACTTTTCTATCACCCATGCTGAGAAGTGGGTCAGATGTGAGATTAGGAAAGATGATGCATGACGAAGCAGGAGAAGTATTTTAACTCTAATATGATGAAAAATGAGAATGGCACGGACGGTCTTGAGATGAAATGTAACACCTCCCAGTGAAGCTCCTTGGCCAGTGTGTGTGTGTGAAGCTAACCCATTATCTTGCATCCACATAGTGAGTGTGGGATAATGGAGCAGAGATGATGGGGAGGAAGTCTGAGTCACGCTGTCATTAATGAAATCCTGTTAAAATGTAGGGTGCTATAGAAGAATAAAGAGGGCTTAATGATAATCTATCGTGACAATAATGTTTGTTTATGGATGGAAATTTTGAAGCACACTGTATGGTCACCAGCCAAAATCATATTTAGACAGGTATTCAGTCAGCAATCACTTCGTGGAATAAAGGAGAAATAACATCGCCATCACTGTGCAATTTTCTGTACCCTTTCAAACCAGCGCGCAACTCCTGCAGCTTTGCAGGGGAGAGGGATTCCTCTCTTTGTGAAATCCACTCAGCCCTGAAGAATAAGCACTTTTCCTCTCTCTGCCTATGCACAGTAGAATACACGATGACTCATTTTTCGAGCCGGCTATTGTCAACCCAGGAAAATACAGAGAGAGTGATGGCTGAATGTTTAAAGAGCACAGCCTGTGATAAACATCAACATCTCATCCTGAAACTCAAAGTGACAATAATGTATTTGGCTGTCAGATAAAAAGGTACAAATTAGACAAACTGATAATTTGGTCCATGAAGTTGAAAGTTTTAATCGGTCTGATTTTAGTGCTGGTTGATGTGGTGACTACTGTGGTAACAGTTTAACACTAAAGCAATCGGTTGTTAAGCATCTACTTTGACAGAAATACAACTGAAGATCATCAGCTGTATCTGTTTACAGTGCAGCCAAACAAATTGTTTTAATAAAGAAGTTGCTTGAAGATTCTGATTTCAAACTTTTCATCTGTGAATGTTCCTTGTTATCATTCTGCAATGTTTAAAACTGATTCACTGTCAACAAATACTGAACATCAAACAATTCTCTTGCTTTATAAACACAGTTTTGTTAACAAAGTTCTATCGGTGCTAATGATGGGAACAAATATGTTGTGTTTCCTGTGACTGCCTCACAATGAAAGCTAGATGAATGCTTTTAATATGAAGCAGGAGCAGTAGGAAATTTTCATTTTCATTAGCAGCGACTGAATCCAGAATTGATACAGCTGGAGGGGAGTGAAGAGTAAACAGCTAATGATAATGAGATAAATTGAAAACGTGATCACCTGCTTCATTGTTTGTGTGAGGTGGCTCCGTTACTAACAATGAAAACTACCTGCCGACCATAAACAGTCAAGTTTACAAATGGCTTTTGATTTCATGAAAAGTTTACTTGTTGTTGTTTTTGCTGTTTATAAAGTTAGCACTGTTAGCTGCTACCTGCAGGCTCAGCAACTTGTACGCTCTGAATTTTGCCCCTTTAACAAAGCCCCTTCTTAATGTTTACATATCTACATATATTTGTAGTAAGTTTACAGCAGAAGTGTCTGTCCCAAATGCAAAATAATTACTGGAACCCGACTATATTATATATATTATATATTAAACCCCCCCTTTTTATGTGTCCAGCGATCATAGTTCTTGGAACGGCGCATTATGGGGTTTTTTTTAGCTCCTACTTTATAGTCAGTATTTTCCCCGCACAAGAGGAACTATGAGTGATGTATGTAAGTGTACACTGATTGGTCAAACACAGCAAATGCAATTTTTGAATACCCGTTAGCCGTGAATACAACCTAAAACATGAACGATTGCTCATACCGAAAACTATAATTACCGCCTCGGTTGAATGCCTTCACGTACCGGACAAGTTTCTCCAACAGTTTTACATCCCTGTCTGTGAAAACATGGATGCTTCACACACACTGTCCCCCCGACAACACAGAAGATCTACACTATCAGCACAGTTTCAAGATGGACACCCAAAGATTAGTCTCACCAATTCAGTATCTGACTAAATATCTCTCCTTCTGTTCCTGAGATATGACATTGAGTAATGAAGCAAAAAGTGTTAAATGAATGATATTACGATATCACAGTGAAGCTGACCTTTGACCTTTTGGATATAAAATATCATTATGTCCTCATTATATTCTACTACACATTTGTGTGAAATTTTGTCATAATTAGCATAAGAATTCTTTGGTTATGGCCAAAAACATGTTTCGTGAGGTCACAATGACTTTGACCTTTGACTACCAAATCTAATCAGTTTATTTTTCAGTTCAAGTGGACGTTTGTGTCAAATTTGAAGAAATTCTGTTAAGGTTTACGATATCAAATTCATGCGAATACGACGGATGCAAGGTCACAGTGGCCTTGACCTTTGACAACCAAAATCTGATCAGTTTTTCTGCTGTATCCAAGTAAACGTTTGTTCCAAATTTGAAGAAATTCCCTCAAGATGTTCTCGAGATGTTGTGTTCACAAGAATGAGACAGACAAAGTCAGAGTGACCTTGACCTTTGACCACCAAAATCCAACAGGTTCATCGTTCACGAGTCCAAGGGGATGTTTGTGCCAAATGTGAAGAAATTCCCTCAAGATGTTCTTGAGATATCATGCTCATGAGAATGGGACGGATCGGCAGACAGATGGACAGCACTAAAACATTAATGCCTCCAGCTACAGCCATCCCCGGCACGGAGGCATAAAAATGGAAGGAAATAGCTGTACTGAGCATGTACATATGATGATGGAAGTAAAACATGATTTTTAGTCATCAAAGCAAAAGTGATGCTGCTGTGCCAACCTCTAGCCGGATTACAGTACGTCAAATCAGCATTCAAAAGCAGTACAAAGCAAACAGAAGAAAAGCCATTGAAGCTGTGTAATTCTTGGGGCATTGCTCTCAGCGGGTCCCCAGAAGAGTTTGGTCAAGGAATAATTATGCTGATAGGGAAACAACTGCTCCTCAGCCCTCCTTTATGCCTACTTATGAAGTATAACGGATTGTTTGAAAGTTCACAAAGAAACAGCTTAATTTCTCTTAATGCAGGCTACAAAGACTAGAATAACAAAGAGGGTTAGAGATGAATCTCCTTCTGTTCCATTGTGGACATCTCTGGTATCTGATCGTGTCACTTTAAAGGAGTTAAAATATGAAAACTCATCTTTCTGCAAGAAAATGACAGAAATCTCTAAATCTTGGAATTAAGTGCATTTTGGCACAAAGATAAATGACTGTTTTGTTCACGTACGACACTATTGTTTAATACTCTTCTGTTCTGGTGACTAGATGAATGATGAGAGTTCTCTCCTGGACCAATTATGAAAATACTCTGCATATGGTTCTGAGTTGCTGCTATTTCCTATTTTGGAAATAGAAATCAATAAAAAGAAATGTTAAAAAAAAAGCAAAGTCCATGGTTTGGATATTTGCTCTGTGGTGGAGGCACACCCAGCTTCAGGAATGGAGGGCCCCATTGTTAGAGGCCTGCACTGTATTACATTACGCCGTTTATTTGCCCAGTGGCTGCTCTCTGACCCACAGTGCGGCCGCTGTGCTGACAGATGAACGGCCTTTCTCTGTCACACCTGGTCACAATATGTCAGTTCAGCGCCTATAGAGCCTACACACCACACACACACATACACAGAGTGTGGCACATCAAAGAAAACAGGAGAAGACAGTTACTGTATCCTTCACGGCAACGTGTCATGACAGATGAGGAAAAGTGCAAACACCCAGAACATCAACTGCCCAAATCTGCCGTCGGCGATCTGCTCTCCTCACTCGGACAAAGACATGAAATACGATGAGCAGGGAGGTAATGGTGACCTCAGGAATAACAGTCCCATTTTTCCACCTCTGTGGAATGAAATTATGGATATAGTGATGAATGTTGCTCTTTAACAGCCTCTTCTATCATCCATTAATTACCAAACAAGTCGGGTGTGAAATTGCCCTGACAACCGGCTCTGTGTGGCCACTTAACTTTCAAGTGATCTTGTTTATTGTTCAGATATTGAGCTAATAGCTTAAAATTGATTTCAATTCAAACTATTAAAATGTGTTGATACGGAGAGCCGATTTTAAATGCTTTACGTGGGGACACAGCGTCCGACCGTGAAACACCTGCTTCCTGTCATCCATTCGTTCCAGGTCTCAGAGGCGATATTAGACAGGGTGCATGTAGCATTTTGACATTAGCCTATCATTAAGACATTATTTCTTATTATGAACATTGACGTAATTACCCTAAATAAACCAGGCAACTGCTGAGATGACTGCCAGACGCTATAACCTTTACACTGAACGCTACAAGCCTTATGTTTACATCCACTCAGGAAATCTGCATAGTCTCGTATTCTGGCTGTCCCCTGATTCCAGAAACATCTGAAAAACAGGAAACTGGTGTCTCTGGATTCTGCAGGAATTCTGCTGGATCGGTTTACAGCACAACTCTAGTCTGGTCTTGCAGCAGCGCCAAAGCTAAAAGGAGCCAGAGCTGCTTACATGAACATTTCAGTGCATGACGCTGCATCTTTGTTCCACGTTGCTCTCACAAACAGTGCCAAAGTAATGTCAACTTGACTTGAATGCTTTTAATGTGGAGCAGTGGTAACGGGAAATATTCAGTGTGTATTAGCAGTAAATAAACAGAGCTCGGACTCAGACCAAGGCCATCATCTCCAAACACACTTTTATAGTTTCACTTTGATTTACTCACTCAGTTATAACGCTCTAAACAACTTCCTCTTAGTGTCCAGCTACCAAAACACCAGATTAAAGAAGAGCTAAAAATACTGAGATGCTGATTTAATTATATTATCATTTGTTCCAATGCGCTTGAGGCATTAAGCTTTACGAGTTTCTTTGCCCCAAGTCTCGCCTCTCGCTGGTGGCGTTTGTACGGAGCCGATTAAATGAAAAAGAAACCCTGTGACCTCCTCTGCATCTTTTCCAGTTTCATAAATATGAGCTATATTTTTTTTCACAGTAAATTTTCATCATAAAAGATGCTAGGACGCACATCAGTCATAAATGGGGCAATAAAGGACACTTTGTTCCTTCTGGTAAACATGCAATATTTATCTATCATTTAAGAAGTATTCACTGCTGGGGAGATGGTCTTTTAATAGAAGAGGGCTGTCGATGCAGGAGAGAGGGTTGTGGCATTTGCTTAAACTCAAGAGGTACCAAAACCTATAACTACGAGAATGTAGTGCACCAAACCAGACCGTAAAACACTTGCGTTGATGATCTCGTATTAGGAAGGAAGGTAGGAAGTAGCACTTAAAAATAAAACCTCTGTGCTGAAAATTCACCGTACTTCAAAATAAAGTCTGTCTCTTACAAACTTGACACATTCACAAGTCACTTGCAGACCATTCAGAGTGGACCCTCGACCAGCTGCGAATCACTTAGTTAAAATATGCTTCGGACAACGAGAAATAGCCAACACAGTAACAGGATTATGGTTTATATTTGATCAGCACTGCCTAGTTTTACTGTTTGATCTCAGCGATTGCTTATGACCCTTCCGTTTTTACCATACAGGAAACAGTGTTGCACCCACTTCCTGTACAGAACTCTTGATATTACAGCGACAAAATACACTACAGTATGTTTCTGAAGACATCTGTGGCGTGAAATAGGCAATACAGTCACAGAATCTCTGGTTATATTCTATCAGCACTGCCTAGTTATAGCGTTTCATCACAATTTGGTCTGTGTTTAGTCTCAGTTTGATCTGCTTCTACACTCTTTCACCCCCTTTTTGACAGTCATGGCTTGGCTTGGCTTGGTTTGGGCAGGGATTTGCATTTCGATAAGGGCTACCTTAGGTGTGTCTTAAACTGACAATGGCTTGTCTTGAGTGATGACATTTTAAAAGCAGACTGCTGATCCTGTTATTTTTGCTGCATGTGTTTTTCCACAGCAGGGCAGGTAAAGAAGTTTACCTGTTGGAGGTGAGCTGCTTGCAGAGGTGCAGTAAGAGCCTGTTGTCTGCAGCTCTTCATCAACATCTGTGGCTGTTTCAGCTTCAACCCGTGTCTTTATCACAGAAAAGCCGCTAATTCAGAGATAAACACACTTAATTTCCTGTAGATTCTTCACAATAAGGTTATGTATAAACTTTTATTGTGAACACCAAAATAAGGAAATGTTGAGTTTTCGAGCAGCAACACAAAACTTCTACGGCTGATAGCAAACATGAAACAGTAAAATAAATCAGATATCTAAAGTAAAAACAGGACGAAGGAGAGAAACTAAACTCCAAACCACAGAGATTCACTCAGCAGCTACAGACGTACTGAGAGCTAAACACAGAGACTTTTAAAGACACCTTTCTCTGCGGTCTCCTGCAGGCAGAGGTGAGAAAGAGTTTCGCAACACACGTTTGTTTGGGCGACATGTCAACACTACTCTGTTGAGTGCGGACAGCCCGGCATTTGGACCTACTCCTAAGAAGGTCCATCTCTGGCGCGATTGTTATAAGCATACAGACACAGGGAATAGCATGCACACACTAAAACTATGTGCACTGAATGGGACAGTTCAGGAATACAAAGTTAAACTCATTGATGGTAAATAAATATATCAGGTTGCACCTTTGTACAGGAAACGTTTTTCCAAGGTACAGTTTGAGCCCCTGACAACACCAACAAGTGAGGCTGGTGCAGACTGTACGTGTCACTAATATGGCTGATGTCCCTCTAAAATATCGAGGTAATTGCAGCCTAATGCACACTTGTAAATGTCTTCTCAAAGGGGTGAAATCACCACAATGCATTAGCAGATCTCTGAAAGATCCCTCGCTCTTTGTTGCCACAAAATGGTCAAAATATGTTCTTTTATTTTTAGGCACATTTTCTCTCATAGCTCTGTTATTTTTTTGGAATAATGCGGCTCCCCCGGTGCTTCGTGTGGCAACATATTCATTATATTATTTTGTCAGAGCTCTGTGTTATTTCTTTTTCAGTACACGTGCTAAGAAGAGGACACACTTCCACATAAAACAGACACTACATCTGTCTGAGATGTAATAACCACTGGAATTTATTTATCTACAGCACCCTCGTTGGAGGAATCGCCGTCTCATATTTCATCTTTGCTGCTGTGGCTCATACCTCACTTGCTCCAGGGGCTAGTTGATGTTTCAGAAACCACCGTGCCAGAACTGATATATGAAAGTCTTCTGTTACTGCAGCAGACTGAAGGAATAATCTGCACATACACCTAAAAGTCAAACTCTGTGACTGCTTTAGGTCAGCCTGTATCTTTGGGATTTGTTGGCGAAAAGAAAATAAAGACTATCACCAGACCTATCCTTTAAATGCTTAAATCAGAGAGGCTGATTGAACTTTAGATGACAGCCAAACTGCTCTTGCAGCATGTTGCACCTGTTTCTGATAAACAAACTAAAGTCCGTGGGTGGAAAACCAGTTTGAAATGTGAAGCTAAAGTTCCAGTAAATCAGCTCCTTTGAGTTTCAGTAAAAGGCAGATGGTGGAACATGCTAAAAGTTGCACCCTTAATGCAATCATCATGCACTTGGTAAAGCAGATTCACACTCATGCTACTCAGTGACTCTGTAGATCAATCTGCTCACATCACACAACATGAGGAGGAAACGATGCCACAGAATCCACTGAAATCTGCTCAATGACTGCGAGCGGCTGGCAGCAACTGTGTTACGAGCCACATGTCAACCTCTGGCAGCGTCCGACTGGCCGACCCCGGAGGTGAGGAAGTCCAGCTGCGGCAGGGTGGACGAGGGGAGTCAAACACACGGTGCATTAAACAGGAATCAAACAGCAGCCTGTGTTGCCTTTTCTGCCTTCTGATCCAGGCACGTGAACAGAATATCCCGCACTTGGAATGCTAATGATGCCTGTAAAGTGTGAGAAGTTATTACTGAGTCTGCCACACAACAGTGTTGATTGTTCTTCCCTGCAAGGTCTCTACAGCACCCCAGTATATGTATCCTTTAACATACTAAACAGCAAGTGCAGCAGCTGGTGAACCTGGCGGAGCATTTCGCTGCTTAAGAGCCAGATATTTCCCTCAGGAGTTGGTCTACACCGAACCACAGCTAAAAAAGACAGTAAATATTGGACTTACATTCACCAGATGGACATAAATATAACTCAGGATGAATGTTAATGTGTTGGCTAGGCATGTAAACTGGCAACTTTTTCCTTGCAAGTTCACCATATCAACCTAAAAGGTGATAATGTATCAGTGTTGCATTAAGCTGCCCCCCAAGTGGACAAAACATCAGTTATTCCCAGTGTTGTAGAGTAGTGAACTAATGTAATTTTAAGAAGATGAACTTTATTAATCCCCTCCGGTTCCCAACTTTATTGTCTATGAACTGAGCTACTGCTGCAGTTCTTGATTGCCAGAATAAGGCAAAGATGTGTGGGGGTTCTGTGGAAGTCAGCGGATATTCGGACCAAGACTGTCTCTTATTTCAGGTAATTTCAGCTAATCTCTATAGTAAGATATCTGTATATGAATGCAGATACATTTAAAGAAAAAAAAAAAACAACAAGAAAATTAACTATAGTTACACGACAGCTGATTGGCTCTGAGACTGCATTGATGCTGCGTCCCACCTCTCCACACTGACCGTTTACCTGCCACTCAAACATGACTGGTCAATACTACTCGGACAACAACTGTACTACAACAGAGAATCAGAACGCTTCCCAAAATTTTGTAACGCTGCCTACAGACTCTGCAAACACACACAGGTATCTCTTTAAAGAGATTAGATGTCATTAATTGGGTAGTTTAACTACATTTCGCAGTAGCTTGCTCGTTTATGAACTACATTTATATTTGCATAGTAGGTCAAGTTGTTAAACTACAGCTTTTTACAATTTTTTGGGGAGTGAACCACTGACACTACAAACAATTTTGGGCTTTTCCTAAGTTTTTTTTTTATATTTTTGGGGCATTTAGCCTCCATGTGAGATGACAGCTATAGCATCAAACAGGTAGAGAGGTGGGGGAATGAGCAAAAGCCTACTAACTACAACCGAACCCACAGCCACCGTGGCAAGGACACAGCCCCTGCACATGGGGCACCAACTCCACCAGGTGAGCCAGTGGACGCCCCCTTTTCTGAGCTTTTTATCCCCCTTAGCAGCAGTTTGTAGATTTTAAGCTGTGGGGTTGATAATTGCTCAGTTGATCCGATCAGAGCTGATGAGATCAGATCGATGGATGAGAGGAGCAGCTGCTGCAGGTGAAAGCAAACTTTGAGACCATTTTAGGAAGTACTTGGCTAACATTAATCCTGCCTGGTGCAATCCCCACCTGAACTCGTAGTTTCTGAAAGCAGGTGTTTGATGGACACTGTATACAAAATCAAAGCTGACGTTCTGGCACTTCTCAATCAATAGTGAGGTATTTTATTCTTTATTTTTGTTGTTGTTTATGTAAGACCTGGGAACAAGTGGGTACCTTTTGCAATCAACTCAAGTAAGTGGCTATTTTTGCTCGCATGTGACATTTTGTTTAATTTCGTATTGTACATTGTCAATTTGATCAGTTTCTACAAAATTGTTCGAACTACCCTTTGTAAACCAAACTATATTTCTCTCTGGTGTAGCTTTGCTGTTGTTAATTAGTATTTTGCAGAGCTATGTTTTCAAAGGAGCAACACTGGGGCTTAGTTCTTGCATCCATCTTTCAGCCTCGGTCACTCCTCATGCTAACTAACCAGCTCTTAATGTATTTATTCCAAACACAACATAAATACAAATGCATCACAACACTTCACAAACTGCTCACAGGCTTAATCGCGACTGTGACAGAGCAACTGGTGACGAGAAAAGACTACAAATTCTTACGTTAGTCGATGATGTGTGGTGCATTGCTGGTTTGTAACGCGCTATGGGGACGACACACACATTCATCCAGGACAAATGTGCACGGACACAAACTTGGTGTGCAGATGTCTGGAGGGGACAGGGTGATCTAATATGTGACTGTGGAGAGCGTGAGGACAGGGGTGGGGGCGGAGGTGGAGGTGGAGGTAGCGGGGTGTCAGAATTAAAGGTGGAGCCCTTCCTTTCAAGTTGAGGTTAAAAGCTTCTCTGAGGCGGCGACCTTGGATTTAAAAGGTCTCCGGGCGTGACTCATAAACAGGTGTTAGAACAGCTGTAATAGAACGGTTCCTGGCTGTCAGAGGGGTGGAGGAGGGGGAGAGACGGATGAGGAGAGGAGGTGAGGGGACAGTACAGAGGCAGCGGGTTGGCCTCAGACCGCCATGACAGCCCGCGGGGACGGGGAGCGTGCATTCCTTCACACTAATGGGGCTATTTGGCAAACAGTTATGGAAATAAGTCCTTGAGATGATCAGATTTAATGTGCATAACAATTACTGCTGCATTTATAATCTGCTGTACGCTGAACTTAACACAGTGCTGTTCATCACACTTTAACGTCTGAGAGATAATAAGCGCAGTCTCAAGATGCTCATATATAAGAGGTCAATATTTAATGTCTTTACATTTGACTATTTTAATGTCATTTTAGGTTTAATAGGACTCTTCAGCGGGGTAGAAGAGGTTTAAGGTGTAAATGTAATATTTAAATAGATCATTATGGGTCACCTTTACTCTCCAGTATACTCCAAGTAGAGACTATTAATAAAATTTTGCTAAGCTAATAGCTCTGTTAGCAGCTCCTAGTCCTGAGGGAAGCACATTTCATCTTGGGCTTTTACCAGTTCTTGAGAACCTGCAAAACCCCTTTTATTTGTGGGGTGGTGGTTGATTTTTACTCTTCAGTTAGGCTGGGAAAATATTTTACAAGTCTTGACTGTCAAACGTTGTAATGAACCAACCTCCCAGTGATTGAATTTTGTCTTAATTAGCAAGCATGATGGATGTCAGAGGCAAGATCTGACAGAGCTGACAGAAAGTTACCTATTTACCACAGCAGACAGAGGCCCAGGTGCAGGCTGTGCAAAGATGCTCCTGAGACAGTTCAGCACGTAACAGCAGGGTGTAAGATGCATGCTTTTTCATTGTTTGCTAATTTCTATTCTAACATTCTTATTTTTTTTGAGTGTCCTGTGTAATTTTGTAAGCACTTGAATATGGAAGTTAATTAAAATGTCCATCCCGAGTTCAGGATTGATGAATGGAAGGGTGGGGAGCCTGAAAACATCTGCTCATTGTATGCCTCAGGAGTATTAACTCAGAACCTCCGTCGTCGCCAACTTGATCCAAGTTTTCTAAAACCTAACCTGTGGAGCAGAAGTGATGGTCAAAGTGTACTCACTCAGTTCTGCGATGCTTCCCACCCGTGTTGCGAGCAGCGACTGTTCCAGCGTGCGCAGCTCGGCCTGGCTGTAAGCCTGCACCTCGCCGCCCCGCCCTGAGCGTTGCTGGTCCCGGTGCAGGTTCAAACTCTCCGGCAGGCTCAGCACACCTGCAGACAGACAGGGCACACAGGTCAGGAGACAGGAAACAATTATGTAACCTCTCTTGGTGACAATAACACAAAGTTTTCCTCCTGCTTTTTTGCTGATTATTTACTTAATCCCCATCTTTGTGAAATATCAGGGGAGTGCACAAAGCTGACAACACGCAAATCAGCACTTTGAGTTACAAAGAAAAAGCCCAGATTCATTTCACATGCAGCAGCTAGGGAGCAAACATTTGTTTAAGTGATTAAACAGGGAGACAAAGTCGCAGGTTAATAGCAGACTGCGGTGTACATCTTAATTTTTTGGTGAAAACATCACAGCTGGTATCGTGAATACAAACTCAGACTGAAGCTTTTAATGAATGGGAGGCTGATTTATTTTGTCTCTGGTGACACAAAGCAGCTCTTCAACACAAAGGTTTCTCTCTCATATTAAAATCACATGACTGGAAGTGCATAATTTCCAGCAGAACCACTTATCATCCTTGAAAAAATTGTCTCTGTGGGGAATTTCGGTTGTTGTAGTTTGCTATCGCTCTGCGTTTGGCTTCACGCCCGTCTTTTTACTTCATTGCTTGAACTCTAATTGAGCCAATTAGGCTGCGAGCCACATTTGTTACTTCAAAGCTGTAAATCCAAAGCCCGACCTTGAGCATAAACAGTGTTGCGATGTGTATTTTCCTTGTGATCGCAGGTGTGTTCCGATAATTTTTGGCTGGAGAGGATTAATCCATTTAGATGGTGTAACTGCAGCCAGGCTTTGTTTAGCTGCAGAGAATGGCTGGTGACAGATGGGATATTGAGGGTTTTTTTCTTTGCTACAGGAGAATGGAAAGCGAACACCCTGCCGAGTGCTAATCCTAATGACACGGCGCAGGGGGATTCGCCGTTTCTCAACAAACAGTAATTACAACATGGAGGAACTCAGTCAATTTGTCTGTGTGATGCCAGAGCATAAGACAAAAGATCCACGCAGCGGACACAGTGCAGCAGGCTCAGGAGTCGGGATTTTTCCTCCCACCATGTCCCCTCTTCCCACAGTGTCCTGCCCAAAAAATTCCAGTATTCCCCAGTTTGCATCCCGCTCCCTCTTCCTCCCACAGCCTTTCCGGGGAGGTCAGCTTTATTTGGAGTCTCCCATAATGATTACAGCAGCTTTTTCTATTAGTGAACAGGAGTGATGGAACAGCTGGTATTAGGGTGTGTCTCACATGGAATTCCTTAAAACAGAAATGCAGCATTGCAGGATGGAAAACTGGACGTTTTATAGCCGTCTAACCGCTGCTTCAACAGCTCTTAAATTACTATACTCAAGGTGTAGTTTGGAGCTACTTGACTCTGAAATATAGTCATTTAAATGCTCTTGAAATGGATAGATATAACCACGACATCTAAAAAATGAGCATCCACCCACACAGCCATGACTGACATGTCTTTTGACCTGCTCATCACAGCATTCAGGTTATTGCAGGGCTCCGACAGCTGCAGGCGTGTTACATTTAGGATTTTTTGAGACCTTTTTAATGCCAGGTGGAAATTTAAAACCAATTTACAATAACCAAAATAGAAGAAGAAGAAAAAAAAACCTGACACCAGCAGAACTGGGCAATACCAGCATTTGTTGGTGTGTTTGTGTGTGTGTGTGTGTGTGTGTGTGTGTGTTTCTCACTCTGTGGGATTCCAACAACATAATTCTCATCCTCCAGATATTGTGAATTTTTTAGGTTTTACATAAAATACATTTGCACTTCCTCGTGTGACAGCGTGACAGTGACAAAAAGATGATACCACTTAGGGATGTCAGTTTCACTTTCAATGGCTCAAAAAAAAAAAAAACAGAAGCAGAGTGACGTAAAACACAAGAGGCCTTTCCTTTCATTGTGACACTCCACTGACTCACTGAACTTTAGCGCTGCATTTCAAAGTGCCCTCCATTCAGACAGGGTGAAATTTTAATGTTTTGTGATGTAAATGTCTTGCCTTTAATTTCGTATTGTGTTGACTTTGCTGACAGACAGCCGGCTAGCCATTTTAACAAGCATCCTGTTGGGGGTCACAGGTGTGCTGGAGTCTCTCCCAGCTGACACTGGGCAAGAGGCAGGGTACACCTCGGACAGGTCACTATTATCACAGGGCTGACACATAGAGACAGACAACCATTCACACTCACATTCACACCTACGGACAATTTAGAGTCACCAGTTAACCTGCATGTCTTTGGACTGTGGGAGGAAGCCGGAGTACCTGGAGGAAACCCACGCTGACACGCGGAGAACATGCAAACTCTCTGCACAGAAGAGCTTCCCCACTCTGGGCCTTTTTTTAAATTAATGTCTGTGCATTTTAAGACTTTTTCAGGAACCACAAGAACCCTAGATTAATGGGTTTACACAGATTTAGAGAAAAAATTATACGAATAATCGTCACGTGCACCAATCAGCTGATTCTGGGTTTTCCCTCTCCTGGTTAGCCAATTAAACTTTGCCACCATCTCCTTCAGCCATTCATGTTGCTGCTGCCGAACTTTAAATCTGTTCTCCTCTCATTTTAGGCGGAATCGTCGCACCCTCCTCCACCTCATTCCCCTCCAGTCACCTTATCCAGAGCCCAGGACAAGCTCATCAAAAGCCTACTCCTCCTCACATCCAGTCAATACCCCAGCTCCCTCTTCACCTCATCCCATCATCACCATCACCATCACCAGCATCTAGACGATGTTGTCTAATCACCAAAGACTTCTAAACAGAAGCATCACGACGGACTCCGAGTCAGTGATACAGTAAAGTAAACACATCATTGTTGCCCCGCTGAAATACGCTCAGTGTTGCAAACGTCCAGGGAAAGCAAAGCCTGAAAAAGTTTAAATTCTTAAAGAAGACGCGAGAGACCCTGATGGCAAACAGAAAAGCAGGAATTCCTCCGACCTCAGGTGAAAGGAAGCTGTCAGACACTCTCCGCCTCCTGTCCCGGAGTGAAATCTCCTCTAATCACCGAAACCATATTGGCATTCACGGCTACCTCTGCTGGAGATTCGGCACTTGTGTGTGTTTTTCTTCTTGGGGAAATAAGTTTAAATAATTCACAGTGCTTTCCATAATCAAGGCTTCCATCTTCTCCGTCACCCCGACTTCATCTCCCCTAACTTTTTCTGTTTTTTATACCCCACTGCCCTAACTATTCTTTTAATATAATCCTGGGGTGCCAGGGAGCCCTTTGCTGAATTATTCATCCCGTCAGATCAAGACATATAAACAAGTCTGCCGCTCTCTCTTTTCCCCACCTCCCACTCCCTCTACATGTTATCTCTCACCAACACTTGGCTTCTCCGGATGGGAAAAAAAAAAGTAAGAATATTTGATCCTGGGTGCTGTTTGTGTAATAAACATCAGAGGTGAGAAAGAAGCCAGTCTGGCCCCTTGGAGACGAGGAAAAAAGGAAGAGGCGGGGATGGAGGGATGGGGATGCTGACACAAACGTCTGCTTAAAAAATGGCAAGTAACATGAGACTGTGCGGCGTTACAGGCGACGTTTTATAACCTCATATTTCTGAGTCACTCCTACCACGTCTTCCTGTGACCCCCGAGGCAATTGGATGAGCCTGGCGTTATATATACGTATACTTGGGAAACAGTCTAATCCCAGATAAACAGATATGACCTGCATTTTCTATTCTGGAGCTTCCTTCATCTCCACTGCTGTCGGGCAGATGAAGACGGACACTGGGTCACGGGCACAAGACTACTTTAAAGCTCCAAGCGGCGTACCAAACTCCCCTGAGTCATCTCCACGGAAATACTGCTGCTCGTGCAAGCCTTCATAAATAATGTAGAGAGCTGTATAGGCGTAAACACACAATAGCTGTCCGTGTGGTAACCGATCATTCGAGAACGAGGCCTGGAAAATTCATTTTTGCAGGGCGGCAGACGCACAAACACAAAAATGGCCTCGAACAAAGCAATTAATACGACTCTCACAGCTTGAGACTGTGGAACAAAGATGCTTCTCTTTTATACAATCCAGCTCTAAAGTCGCCGCCGTGCTAATGACGCGACTTCTCAACCAGGTTTTTGATGTTTACATGAGCCTGATGAGCTGGAAATATCTTTAGAGGAAGCAACACAAATATGGTTCTTTTTAGTGTTAATGTTTTACAGCTATTAGGGCTTTTCTGTAACAACATGTGCAGCGCAGGGTTCAGCTCAGTTCACAGTTCCCAGTGTGTTTTGAAATAAGTCTCCTTTAGATGTTACAGAGTCGGCGGCTTGTTACAAATGTCCACAGATGTGTGCAAAGAGATAGTCGGAGAAAATATAACTCACAGAGAGTAATGGCACCTACACACACGACTTTGAAAGTTGTTAGGTTGTTGCACTGATCACATTACAGGACTGTTTGTCTTATAATGAGGTATCTTGAAGTTGTTTGGGTTTGCACATGGAGACAGGGCGTCACACAATACAAGACATTTCACTACAAATCTGTCTGGTCTCCAAACTATGTTTAGTCAACAAACAGAGCAGTTGCCAAAGGAAAATGCTGGCATTGTAGGTTTCCACAAACCACATACACATTACATTTGTAGGTTTCCTAAGTGTCATATCAGCAACTCTGAAGTGACACCAGGGGGAGGAGAAGATGATTGAAGCATTTCCAGCTGTGATTGTGCCCCATAAAATTGTATTTTAGAATGTGTTTTTGATGCCTAAACATAACCACATATTACCCACAAAGTTGTTGACACTCACGATGTCCGTTTTGGTTCATTTTGCTTTCAAAAGCCTGACAACCATTAAGACAAAAAAATGCAAAATGATGTGAAATACAAAACGCCTTTCCTTTAGTCTGGTGCTCCACTGACTCAGCGAGCTTTAGCGCTGCATTTTATCCACTTATTGGTGGTGATGGTGGTTTTGTTTCATTCTATTTCCTGTTAGCTTTGCAGACAGACAGCCAGATAGCTGAGTTAAACATGCAGGAATATAGCGCCCACTGCCCACCCTCTGGTCTCCCCCCAGGAAACCCAGGTGAGTAAGCAGCCTCATTTTAAAGCGCAAAACCCTTCTAGCATTTTGACCTTGTAAGCAACAATAGCCATTGCTAACAGTGCTAACAGAGCTAACTGTGATAACATATTTAGCAATGCCAAATGGGTTTTGTGACTTAAAATTGACTTAATAAACTTAATAAACTTCAGGTCATTGCTGCCAATATTGACAGTCAAACCAAAGGTTACACCACAGGATTTGGACTCTTAGACAGGTCCAGATATTTAATCTGCTAGATATCTCTCAGACGCGACATTGGTGTATCTCTCAGATCAAGTTAGAGTTAGAGCCAATTTGCCTCTGTTTTGGGGCTCTTTTTTTTGGGAGATCTCCAAAAAACTGTTGACAAGTGAAAAGCGTGTACTGTAAACACACTATAAAACAAGAAAATCATCACCAATCTCATATCTCTCTATATAAAGCTTAGGTGGTTAGCGTAGCTTAGCATAAAGACTGGAAGAAGCAGAAAACAGCTGGCATAGCTATGTCCAAAGCTAAAACAATCTCCCTATCAGCACTTATAAGATCACTAGCTAACAAATTATATCTAGCTTTTTACCTTTGGACATATATTAAATAGCTTGTTAAAAATAGCATTTAGCAATTGAAAAACGACAAAACAACAGCTCCAAATATAACCAGAACACTGCTGCTGATGTTGTTTCCCTTTCCACGAAGGCAAACTGGTGAAATCTGAAAGCACTGCGAGCTGGTCCGTGAGGTGAGTTCAGTGAACCGAAGGCTGAAACCCTTCTGACAATTCATTACCGTGTTTACTGAACCTCGATGGAGATGAATGTAAGCACGACCTACAAGCGCACAAGCTGGTGACCTCGTCAACCTCGGAGTATCAGTTCTCCAGGAACTCAAGAAAAGCGCCACGTTTCCCCCAAAATGGAAACGCCGGACATTATTCAGACGGTTTTCCAAAAGGTTTAAGGCAACAGAGAGGCGTCTGATGTTTCAGGTGAAATAAAATGACAGTCAGTTTCACAGGCCCTAAAAGTCTGACAGCACTTGAAAATAAATCTCAAGTGTTTTCCAGATCCTTCACTTTCACAGAGGACTCCACAGTCCACCAAAGAGACTTTTATTCCAGCTTCTGAGGCGGTGCACACCAGTTTCGCAGCCGATAGTGTTGTGTGTTTTCTACGGGGATTTGAGAGAAATACTTCAGGTTTAATGGGACACTTTGACATTTTGAATTTGAGCTATTTTTCTGCACCAGACACTTGTTGCCTGAAACAAAGAGGTGGAAAACCTTTTGATACTTGTGCATTACTCACAAAAAAAAAAGGTGTTGTCAGGTTTTGTCACCAGACCAGAGGGGATAAATCATGACTCTGCGTACCTGCTGCTGACTTTCCTGACGATTGAAGCCAAACTGCTCACACTTTGTTTACATTATATAACCTTTTTACATGTTATTTTATTTAGTAAAAGGAAGGGTATCACTGTGCATATGTGTAGGGCTGCAGCTGATGTTTACTTTTATCACTGATTTATCTGCAGATTATTTTCTCCATCAAAAGTTTGGCTTTCAAAGTGTCAGAAAATAGTGAAAAAATGTTTTATATTTCCCAAAAGCCAAAGTGATGTCTTCATAATTGATTAAATGTCCAACCGTCAGTTCAAAATCCAAAGTTTTATTGTCAAATACGACAAAAAAAAGAAGGAATGCCAGTGCTGGATTAAGATCTTCTCTGCAGATGCTGTCTGTATTTGCAGAGTCTCTTTTACTGATGGTTGCCCAGCAGTCTCTCCAGGTGCTGCTGAACACAGTATTCACTAGGGTTGCAGTTGTTATCGCACCATGTACACGTGCTTATCTACAGTATTAAAAAATCACAGCTGGGTGGGGGAGGTCACCTGCACTTGCACATCTCCTCCCTGTCCTCTTGATGTTTCTTCAATCAAAAGACCTTTGTTTTCATTCCTTAAGGGGTCACTGTAGCATGAACCATGATATTTTTGTATCGTCGCCCAATAATATCATATCCTTGCAACCCTATTCTCAATTAATACCATGACAAAAGTTCACCACAATCAGCTTATTGTTTTTAATCACGCAATTTTAATCTGCAATATAGTCATAAATTGTTCCCTCCCTACTCGTGACTTTTAATTACGTGGTTTTATAATCATGGACAAAAGCAACACAGGCAAGTGTGTGTGTGTGTGTGTGTAATTTATAACTCATTATGCAGATTTTCTGTCTCTTGCATGAGAAAAGTGCCGTTTAAAAAAGGTCCTTTCAGGAGAGAAATGGGAGACAGGATTGTCTGGACTGTTGGAGATCAGGCCCAGGGCGTAATGGGATTCGTGATCAATGCCATCCCTTTTCATGATAGACAGCCAATCCCTTCTGAATGGCTTCACCACTCAAGAGCTAAAAAAAAAAAAAAAAAAAGCTCAATTCCTTAATGCCTGACCTTTGAGCAGTTTCCTCGAGAGAGAGAGAGGGAGAGAGAGAGAGAGAGAGAGAGAGAGAGAGAGAGAGAGAGAGAGAGAAAACTCTGCTGAAGGAAAAACACTCTGCAAGAAAACGACTGCCCTGTAAGAACTAAACCTTGACGATGACATTTTGATCTGCTGTAAGCCACATGCACCGGGCTTCATCGACTCTAAAAGGAAAAGTCAAGGTCAATTAGGTCACCGTGACGCCGTGACCCGTCAGCTGCAGCATGTGCAGGTATCGCAGCACCGCTCTGGCCGTGACCACATGGCTCAGCTCCCCCTTCTTTTTCCTTCTCTTTTTATTTATTTATTTATTTTTTTTTTGCAGGAATGTCCAATCGATTTTCTGTAGTGAGAAAGTGGCGCTCTCCCCTTGTCAGTGAGAAAACTCCGCCGGAATATTAACAGGTAGTTGCCATGGCAACAGGAGACTGCTGCCTAACAGCGCAGTGATTGCCTGAGCTGAAAAAAGCAGCATTTCTTTTTCTGTCTCATTTTTCTTTTTCTTTTTTTTTTTTTTTACTGTAAGTAAAAGCACATACACAAGAAAACTCTCTGGCTGCTCTGTGAGTTTTAAGCCCCAGAGCCATCCACATGGATGACCAGCCATCCAACAAAAAGCATCTCATCATAGGGGGATGATTCAGTTGGGTAATTGCTGCATCTAGTGTACCAGAGAGACATTTATTCTCTCATCAATAATGAATGAATGTACTTGGGACTCAGACCACATTAGCAGTGAAATGGCCAAAATGATTAAATGGCCGACCCAACTGGCTAACTGCAAATGTCAGCCGTAGATCCATGACCCAGCTGTTGGTAGGAGCCCGCAGCACTGAGAGAAAGAGTGGACACTTTCAAAAGAGCCCCGCTGTGCGTTTACGGCATTGTGAAGGTCTAATTAGTAATACATTTTTCAGTGTGGTCAAAGCTCCAAAGCTCCCAAGTTGATTAGAATCTCATCTATAAAGAAAACGTGGCTTCTTGACGTCATCAGCTTAACCTCTTATAATGTCTCACAATTATACATATGGAAAATTAGGCTTAACCATATGTTGACGCTAATTCTGTGTGAAGTTTTATAAAAATCTACACCTTGAACGCAGTGTACAAAGACCCCAAAGTCCCAAAAGGTGATGTTTTATTCTAAACTTAAGTGGAGGAAATATGGATCTATTTATTTTATGCAAACAAGATCCATATGTTGTGCGCTAAAAATGTTATGTTGTGGGAATAAGATGCAGTGATTTAGCATAAATTAATATGCTTCTCCACCACGCAGATGTCCACAGCCACCTCAATAGAACTTAGAAAAGTTTTATTTTCACTGCCATATAAATAAATTCGTTCAACTCTAACACAACTACCGTTACGGCCTTGTGGTTTTATGCCAAGTTGCAGTTAGAGTTTACATCAATGTCTGTGAAAACATGGATGCTTCACACATCTTAAACCCGACAGCATAGAAGATCTAATCAGCACAGTTTCAAGATGGACACCAAAGATTAGTGTCACCACTTCAGTATCTGACCAAACGTCTCCGCTTTTGTTCCTGAGTAATAGCCAGGAGAGTGTTTTTGCAGAATATTATGATGTCACAGTGAAGTTGACCTTTGGATTTTTGAGTATAAAATGTCATCACGTCACCATTTTATTCTAAAGGACATTTGTGTAATTTTGTCCTAATTACATATATCTTGGCCTAGTTTTTTGTAGCTACACTGGCCTTGACCTTTGACCTTTGCCAACCAAATTGTAATCAGCTCATTCGTGAGTTGAAGTGGACGTTTGTGCCAAATTAGAGAAAGCTCCCTCAAGGTGTTCTTGAGATATTGTGTTCACGAGAACAGGACGGACAGTCTGAAAACATAACGCCTCTCATCACACCTATTTAAACACTGAACCGTCCTCAGCAAGAATTAGCTGCTCTGAATTTTAATAAAAATTCCAAGCTGGACAATGTATAGATGGATGTTCATGAGATGCAAAGAAAATTACAGTCCTGTAAGCTGAATCCCGAGCACTCAGGACACAGATGGCAACCACTTCACAGAAGACGGTATAGAAGTACCCAACTATGCACAGCATGTATTCCGATATTAAAAAGAGACTACGCAACTTTTTAAAAAGCAAACACAGCGGAGAACTGAGTCTGCTATAACCCTTCATGCTCTCTTCAAAACTAGACTGCTCTGACAAATAGAGTAATTTTACCTTAAAGAACACAGGAGCCGCTGGTCTGTCACTGTCTCAGTGGTGGGTAAAGCACTGAAAATCTATACATGAGTAAAAGTACAATTACTCACATCAAACTGACTCAAGTAAAAGCAGGGTGCCTACAATTTTTTATGGACAAAATTTCAAGTACTACTTGCTTGGCATTTTTCAAACATGTCAGATTCAAACTCAAACATAATTGCAGCTACCTGGCATACATGATAGGAGAGACAGGGTAGAAACATCCTTGATGGTAAACAAAATGTGGTCACACATCGACGCATATTAGAGCACACTATTCCAACTGCTACAGATAATAAACCTGTTGCAAAATGTGGAAGGTCATCCATGGAAGATTACTGTGACAAGACTTCTCCAACACCTTTGACGACCCTTTACTAATAACGTGACATAAAAGGCCTGGAAAATGTGTTCACAAAGTTCCATGACTGTGGGAAAAAAGGGAAAATTACCATTTAAGAAACCTCAAGTGAAAGTAAAAAAGCACCTGGTAAAAAAGTTACTCAAAGTACAAGTTATTTTCCATTTTAATATTTCTAGGGTGTAGGGCAAAATGACAATGACAATAATAATAATAATGAACAATCTCTCTCTACCCCTCTTTTCCTCATCATACCATCAAAATGAACATTATTCATGAAAAAATTAACACAACAGAGGAGGTGTTTTTAAAAGCAGAGATCTCAGGAAACACTTCATCATCTCACTATTGTCGTGTAACAGTTTTTTAGATTTTGGTATCAAATATGCAGCCAGATGTGGTCAGGGATTGTTTCTATGAGCTGTTCTGTTCTGTTTTGCTTTCTCATCATCGTACTGTGATCAGAAGACAGGTAGAGCTTCGTTTGCTTGTGTCTGCTGCCGTCGTGTGCGCCTTCCACCTCAGTAGCACCACCTAGATTCATCATCCTCATCCTCCTCATCAGCCATCAGCCTCAGAGTCATCAGCCACCACCACCACCATCACCATGAGTGTACTCCATTGGGGGGATTTATCCTGCTGCTGCTCAGATGTCCCTTGATCACAAAATATATCCTTCTGATTTCAAAGTGCCAAAGACTTCGAAGCATCTGTTAATATGTACATTCATTCTGTATTAAATCTTATCTTTATTTAATTCCTCTGTCTCAGATTAATCTGCCTCAAAGTAGATTTTGCTGCTGTCTCATGGCAGTATTTCTGCCTGCTTCTCCAACTCGGGAAACACCGACCACCATCTTCTGTAGGTAATACACTGACTATGCACAACCGCACCTCAAAACAACCCAAACTATCCCTATAACTCATTCACTCTATTAAAATTCAGCACACTCTGGGTTTTGCTGCCGCAGACTTACATGGTCTGGAGACGTGGTTAATGGTAGAAAACTTGCTGAAGAGAAAGATGCTGTGTACATTGTTGAGTAAATCTGCCGATTGTATAGATACTCTCTACGTGTGCTCCGGACTCAATAGAATCATGGAAAATGAAGGCAAATTCAATGTGTCAAGTTACATACAGTACAGTCGTCTCCCTTTAAGACCCCTTCGTGTGCAATTTGCATACTGACAACTCCTCATGGAAAATATCTACATAAGCATTAGATGTTGGTAGTTGGCTCAAACATGCACTTATAAATAATCCCCCTGAGATACATATCTTGTGTGGACAAGGTAATTTGTGCCCACAAGATAACATCTTATTCCCACAAGATAAAAAAAATTTAATCTTCTGGGACTTCAGGGGCGTCGTAACATAACCATCTGCAGCCAGAAATAAATTCATTAGTTGGGCAAAATAAATAATGAATAAACACATATTTCTGGCTGTCTCGCATTAGAGTCAGACCAGTTTATACGGGAAGGAGGAAGCTAATAAGAACAAGCAATCTCAATACTAACAGAACAATGAAATCCATAAAAACAGGTGCATTAAACATGCACATGTCGCAGCTGCGGCCGAGCAAGCCCTCGGTAATGGTGAACATCCCGGTCACAACTGACATATACAAGATAAAGGACCTTTAGATTAATGTATCATAACCCAGAGTTGTTCTTTGTAATTTATTATTTCAGTCCTCACCGGCTCTGCCTCTAAGTAATGTCTGTATAATACTCCCATCTGCACACAGTGACAGCCCCGCAGTAATCACTGACGAGCACCTACTACATCAGGGATAATAGCTCGGTTCGGTGTGGATGCCGTATTCGACATTGCCCTTATAAACGTTATTTCACTGGCTTTCAGCGCCTGTTCGCTTTGCAGACAGACAACACACAAAGTGTCAGACAGAGAGTAGCGTGATTATCTTTCTCACACAGTGTGGGAGCAGCTCTTAATGGAAGTCCCTGCATTCTTGCACCTAAAAGGGTGTCACGGAGGTCCTCGAGTTATTATAAAACAGAGCTCACCGAAGATCAAAGCCGAACACAAATCTGCTGCCTCTAATCTGACTCATGTTGATCAGAATAAGGGTCGGGATGCAACAGAGAAGGGTGTCCCATTCCCTCAGGACTACGCCTGTCACCATACCAGAAATGTAGTCGCTGATACCAATACCAGCTAAAACTCCACAGTTCTCATTAGCCAACTTGAAACCGCAGTAAAAAACGAAAACAAAACTAAAAGTCCCATGTGAAAGAAACACCAAACGTGCAGCTAAACTGTCAACCTTCACATCCTTTTAACAGACTACTGAAGTGTGTTGGCCTGTCTGGCCCAGTTTTATATTGGTTTAGGACTTATCAGTCCAGTGGAGACTATTTTGTCCCCTTTGATGATCTCTCCTCAACTAGCATAATGTGGGGTTCCTCAAGGTTCCATTCTAGGACCTCTGTTGTTTGATCTTTACAAGCTGCCAGTGGTAAATCTCACCAGAGGACACGGGATTCATTTTCATAGCTATGCTGATGACACACAACTGTACATATCTTTATCACCTGATGACATCAGCCCAGTTGATAAACTTGTTCGATGCACTGATCACATTACTGTTTGGATGTCACATAACTTTTTGTAATTGGACAAAGACTTAATTAACAAGGCAGGGGTGTCAATGTCCTTGTCACAGTGGCTGAGGGTCTGCAGTCCTTTGCTGCATGATACCCCCCACACCTTCACGCTTAGACTGTCCTATCCAAGAAAGGCAAAAAGCCCCAAAATAGAATCCTCAATTATCTAAGCAAAGGCCCAGAGAGAGAAACCACTAACTTAAATCCTTGGCACAATATCCAAAGCCTCTAGCAAAAAATATTTGTCTGCTCCTTGACCCTGACTTGAATCTCACATCAGTAATCTCACATCTATCTCATGGTCTTGATTATGATGGTGTACTTCAGTGAGCTTCGTCTTTGTAATCAGATGCATTGTGTGTATCCTTGAGGCCTTACCTCTTCATAAAACACACAGATAACTTTTTACAGTCATGTTTGCTAGCTTGCAGCCTTTTTCACTGATTTTATTGACCCATCGCTACATTTATTTGCACGTCACCACCAACTTGTCTTAACCAGAATAGCAGAAAACCGCTGGATGACATGTGCTTTGCGTCAAACAAATATGCAAACCCACTCATAAAAGTGTGGCTCCGTAACTCTGCCTTTAAGACTTTAGTGCTCTGTTTACTCTGCTGCCACTTGCATTTAAACGACTCCATCTCCACACCTGCATCCACCTGCTGGCTCTTAGCCTATGTTCACCTTGGGGGTAAGTTATTACGGTCACTCCTCACTTCCTGCTGTGCAGAAGGTGGTGTTTTGAGGAGAGCGACAAGGTCAGAGTCTAGACGTCTAACAAGCTGTGCATATTTTACATTCACATAATGACTTAACTATCGATCTGTTCGCAACGTGAGATGTTTCGTATCTGTCAGTAATTCCGAATATCTCTGACTCTGAAATACAACTAAGGTCAGACTTGACCACTTGTAATTAAAGCCTGTATGATATGACATGAAGTTGATAAAATATATTGTAAATGGACGCAGTACAGAAAAAATAAACATGCATTTCAGCCTCATGAGGCCGCCAGCGTGGCTTCATAATTGTCCTCCTGTTTAATCTTCAGTTGCTGCTCACCAACCTGAACATTCCTCCATCCGCTCATTACCATTCGAATGATCCACTGTTTTCCATCACACTTGTTTCCAGTGACCCCCCCTCTTCCCCCAGTGTAATATCTTCCAACAAGATGGGCCTCACATCCTCATAAATAAATCAAAACAAATAAATGTATCCGGCCATGTAATGAAAACACATGCAGATGTGTTTACTTGGAATGTTTTTTTACAGCCTGTGCTCATCCACTGCGAACCAGCTGTATTTCACTAACAGTAAACCATCCTTTGATTTCCTCGGCATGTTTGCAGACTTTATCTTCTCCACATATTTGCACCACTGCAGTCTTTTTTCTCAACTTGTGGACTACGGTGTCAAGCATACAAGTCTCAGTTAAAGTTTCACTGAATATGAAAGTCGCTTCAAACTTGCCAGCTTTTTGTTACTAATATATTTATATCACTATGTCTTAAGTTCGTAGATCATAAAAGGTGCTGTCCTTTTCTGCGTGGGATGTATTATGTTACACTTGTGTAGTCCGATTCTTTACTAGAGTATAAGTAGCGAATGAGCTGAAACTCACTGTACAGCCAAGGTAAGATGCAATTTTAGTTGATAATTCCCCTTTTACATTGTCATTTGATACACTGTTAACATAAACATAAAAAAATACATATTTATTTTCAGCTAAATATGCTTAAAGTATGCAGAATACCTCCCTTCATAGTGTTATCGTATTAGGTATGAGGTAACTGAACTTTTCAGATAAATGTAGTTCAGTGAAAGGTACAGTATTTCCCTCTGAACCACACAGAATTTCATTTGCTTTTACAACTTTGATGTCTAAACTTCAAAACCCAAAATATTAATTTGCCTCACTTCACTTGTAGCCACATAAATGGCTACAGCAGTTACCAATCACAAGGGTCATATTTTTCAGAGCGAAAGGTGCGGCACCAGATATCCACAGCCACTGAGCAGAAACAGTTTCAAGTGAAGTCAACCTGTACCTTGGTATTAAAAGATGTATCTTGTTATCATGTCCCTCGTCCTCTAGCAAACGTTCAGTCAGGAAGACAACATTTTTCATGCTCGGGCTACAAGCTTTCCTTCTCACCCTGCCATTCACTCTTCAAATGCACACTCACTCACTATCTCTCGGTGTCATTGTCTGGGTAGGTCAGTTGACTCATCAGCTGATTCACAGTCAACCAAAAGGCACAGTGACACATCTTCTCCGTCAGCCTATCATCTTACTGCTCCTCATTTCAAATATGGTTCATTGTCTGCCGTAGTTCTTTCTTGCTGCAATCGTGCGTGCCCTCCACCTCCCCATCACCACCTAGTCTTTTCATCAGCCTCATCCATCTCAGCAGTCAGCAGCCTCAGAGTCATCAGCCACCACCACCAGTGTCTGGGCTCCATGTCCCTCAATCACAAAATATCTCCCTCTGGTGTCCAAGCACCAAAGACTCAACACAAATCATATGATAATCTGTCCACTCATATTCTGTATTAAACATCATCTTTACGTCATTCTTCTGTCTCTCCTGATTGAAATGTAATTTGCAAGAAACCACCGCACATGAAGAAAATAACCAATCAGCTGTCAATGATGTCAAAACAAACTGTCAAACTCAGCAGCGCTGATCAGATATGAGTCGAGATTCTGTTACTGCATTGCCTATTTCTGCCTTTAGTGTACTGTTAAGCTGTAAAATGAGAAGCTCGTGACCCGTCGGCCATGTTAGAAACAGTCAAGGCAGAAACGAAGGCTGCACAAACTGTCTCATGTACGACTGTCTGGATTTAGTTACAGTTTCAGCAAACATGACAAAAGTTTTTTATAAAGTTACCAACTGTAACTTTAATATAATAAACCCTTATGTTCTGCATCATCATTCACACTGCAAACAACCCCAACATGAACATGTTACGTCAGTCCTCACAGGTTGTATTGTTGCCTAATCTATCTGCCGAGTCATCATCCTAATCCTTCATCATTCGGGCACATTTATCATGCCGAGCCAGATGGATTGCAGGTGGCACGCCAGATGCCTTACTATATTTACAATCTCCATCTAGGGCCATATCACGGCACAAATTAAATCAACCTTCTTTGTGTCTGGAACAACACACCACTGTCTTCTGTGCCAGTCTGCTGTTTGCATTATGCACATATTATACATTCGAAATGAGTGGTCTGCATTCCTCGGTCGAGATGGTTCAGTCTGTGTTCTCAATGGAGCCGCCTGACTCATCCCGATCACCGGGGGCGAGGAGACATGGAGGCTGCGTAATGCAATCAGACGCAACACAAATGTCAGGCTGTGTGTAACAAGCGAGGACGACGAGAAGAAAAACAGCGGGTCAACGATAAAGAGGGTCAGCTTAAGTGGTCTGAAAATGATAAAGCAAACACACAAACCCATAAACCCATCGATAACACTTCTATTAATCACAAATACAGAAAATAAAGTATGAAAAAAACCTTTTTGATCTATTTATATCATCGTTTTTCTCTCACTCACGACTGAAATAGACTACTGATGATATAAGAGCAGATTTACTTGGCCATACTGTTTACATAAAACTTTAATATCCCACAGTTAATTCTCTTTTATGGTGTAAATAAAACCTTCAGCACCATATTGCAGTCCATCTTTGGTGAACTCACAAACATATTAAACAGCCTACCAGCACGAAAGGAGCAAACGCTGTTCCTCTGCAGGCTTTTATTAGACCCCTAAAAACTCACTGTTCCTCAAAATTACACATTTAGAAGTTTTGTCCATGAAAAAAAACTCTGTCATACTTTAAAATGACTTAGATGTAACTCTACACCTTTGTCTCATTTAGTATGCTCAGATCTATAAAAATGCAAATTATCCCCGCCCCTCAGTTACTCGCCTGCAGCTCCAGCGTACCTGCTCACCTTCACTCTGCTCATCAAACACACTAAACCTCTGCTTGTAATGGTAATAGATAACATGACTTGACTAGGCTGTGGAGAAAATGGGCTTCAAAGAATGGAGGGATGAGCTGGAGGGATAGATTCTTTTGAGCAGCTTTTCCACAGAGTGCTTTAAAGGTTTTCAGAAATATCTGGGGTTACTATCTGGAAGTGAGAGGTAGAAACGGTCGGCCTGTCAACTGATATATGTGCGGATCCCTGCTCTCTGTGCGTTATATGTCGAACATTCGTAATACATGTCCAAATGCTGAAAAAGCAATAAAAAGTCACAAATGAAGTGCTGCTATTAGATAAACCTTGGCGCTACTTGCCAGCTCTAACAATTTGGATGTAAAAGTTCAACTCAAATTGGAGAATACTGACCTTCTGTTCTGATACTACTCGTTTCGCTGTAATGTTGCGGGATTGGTTCCTTAGGTTTGTGATGTATGAAACCCTGGCTGTCACAATACGTTTTTTGAAGACTGTCATTGATACTCTGTGTTTCTAAGGTGGAAAACCTCAGCCTTTGCGCTGACTGCTTATTTTGCTCTTACGTCTAGTAGTATGTAAAAGACACCATGTGGACATGTTTGCAAGATAAAAGGTTCACTTTAACTGGAGGGGGTCGTCTAGCAATCTAAACAGGTCTGGTCGGCCCAGTCGCCAAAAAAAAATGTTGGCATTTCTTCAAACCGCAAACGTTACATTTCATCTGTATCATATTAAAGTTTCTAGAGTGACTTGTATATATAAGATATTACCTGCCAGGCTGCAGGCCACTGTTCCGAGACCAACAGGAATTACCACCTGCCAGAGTCATTTTTCACTGACAGTTTGCATCCATGTCTGTCCAGACACATATGTAGCCATGACAGTTGACAATTATTCAAATATGGATGCTGCTGCAAAGAAGCTAAAACATCGATGCTTCACACACATCTTCAACCAAGCAGCAAGGAAGATCTATACAGTCACCACAGATCAAGACTGACCATAAGATTAGTATCTGACCAAACGTTTCCCCTTCTGTTCCTCAGTTATGGTGCTGAATAATGGCCAGAAAACACTGATGTCACAGTGAAGTTGACCTTTGACCTTTTGGATATAAAATGTCATAATTCTATCATTTTACCAAACTGAGCATTTGAGTGAAACATTGTCACATTTAGCTTAGGAATTCTTGAGTAGTGACCTTGACCTGTGATATACAAATTGCAACCAGTCCATTGTTAAGTCAAAGTGGACGTTTGTGCCAAATAAAATTATAATCTAAGGTTTAACTGGTTTGAAAGGCTCAGTACATGGCATGTATATATTATTTTCCTGGCACACAGGAACACAAGGCACATATTATTTATAACATGGAGGTGGACTCCAGTACACAAAGAAAAATCAACAAATAAGTCTAGAAGGAAAGATAAGAAAACAAACAAAAACATGTGACACATACTGTATGTCCTCATACATCACTCTGCTGGTCACATAATCACAGAGCAAGTTCATAATTATGTAGACTTATCTTCCATTTTCATAGAGTCAATAACCGTTTCCAAAGAGATCCTCCTTTCTCCTGATCGCCATATATTCTACTGAGCATACATTCACAAGATGCTATTTCCATCATTGCATTAACCCATTATTTCTTGTCCTCGAGTGTCTTAGCATAACTCGACCGACAGTTATAAGATGCACAATAATGACAGGAAATGCACCCTTGGATACATTTGGTATTCAAGTTTGTTACCAAGTTTGGCTCGTGCCGAATTTGAGGAAATTCCCTCAAGGCGTTCTTGAGCTATCCTGTTCAAGAGAGTAGGACAGATGGGCAGACCAACGGATGGATGGACCGACAACCCAAAAACATATTGACTATTACTGGCGCTGAGGCATTAAAACATTGGTGATTTAACAAGCCAATGTGTTGGCAGCAGCTTTTTAGGCCCAAAAAGAGGTTGTTTTTAACCAATACATTGCTGCTTTTCCAGCAGGGATTATGTCCCCATCTCAGGTATTCAAGCCAAAACATGAACTTTTCCAAACCATAACCAACTGGTTTTTGTGCCTAAACCTAACCGCATGTTACCCACAGCACTGTCAATACTTGGTACTGGGTTTTCTTGATCACTGAGTATATTAACATGAAGCCTTTAGTCTTAATCTTAACCACACATGCAGACACAATATGCATCAAGTCAAAACCAGGTGACCTCATCAACAAGCTCTTTAAACCAATCTTTCTGACCATCTCTGCAGCTTAAATCATCCATTAGTTCCACTCCGCATACGAGCATCAGCTACCAGCTACAATATTTTACCATTTGTATTCAGTTTCAAGCTTGTACAATTTACCAGAGGAACCCAAACAACATATCCAAGGATGAAAAGGAGACAAAAGAAACATGGTGTTCACTTCAAAACTCCTTTGAATTACACAGTCGCCTATAGTCCAGGCTACATTTACTGAAAGCTAATTTTTTCAATTAGCTTCTTGCTGTGAAGGAGCTTCTGTACGAGAACACACAGTTTTCTGCCAACGCTGGAGCAGTTTTCGCATGAGAGGTTCGTCTGTGATCTTCTCACTGGTTTGAAGTGGCCAGGGCTCAGTTGGAAAAAGACAAATATTTTCATGCACTAATTAGGATTTAGCAATATTACATTTAAATGTGATGACAGCTGTGGGGTTCTTTGCTACAGTTGCCAGCACTGACAACAGATTTTCTCATGCCCAAAACCCTACCATAATAACTCTACTTTGATTGTGACTTTTTTTGTTGTGAATATTTCATGTTTTCCTCAAATATTAAGATTTGAAACCAAGTTTTCAGTTCTGCCGATGGTGGGTTCAACTTATTACAGATTCTGTGCAGCGAAACTTAGTTCAAACCCACAGAACTTTGTTTCTGAAGTCTTCCCCAGACAAATACACTAATAGTAATATTTTGTTTAACATCCTACTACATAATAGTGTAATACCATATATCTGCAAGAAGCCTGCACAGTCATGATATATATGATATAAATTATAGAGTTTAAGTGAAGAGTTTGAACAACATATTGCAAAATACATATATGTGCAAGATTATTTCAACAAAATTAAAACTACTTAATAAGATACTTTGCTTTATTTATTTAAAACCATCTCTGTATCATAACAATGTAGGCAGTATGTGTAAATGACTAACCAGATTTGTCTATTTCTCACCTCAAATATCTTCAGAAACGTTTAACTGCACTGTTTGGCTGTAATAGAGAGATTGTGAACAGGAAGTGGGCGCCACACTGTTTGCCGTATTGTAAAAACGCGGGCCGACAAAATAAGAATCTGTTACTGTGTTGTGTATACCTCGCCTCAGATGTTATCAGAAACATATTTTAGCTCACGGTTTAGCTGTTATTTGAGAACATTGTTATCAGTTGGTCGCCATATTGTTTCCTGGGGAAAACGGCCATTACATCACCACCAGCACGAGCGTTACTGATCTGGTGCAGCGCAGTGTATTCTGGCAGTTGTAGGTTTTCTACCTCTTGAGAAAAAGAAAATGTCACAGTCCTTTTCCTCATTTATCTCTGGTCGTATCAAGTTAATTTCAAAGGTACTTCTGTCTTTCTACAGCCCAATTTGATCAAAAAGACTATTTTTCCAGCAGTGAAATACTTCTGCAGCAGGAAATAAAAGGGGAAACGTGTCTGTCAAAAAGCACTTGTTTGTGCTTGTTGGGACAAAAAGCTTTGCCAGTATAAAGCATGTGCCAGCCCTGCACAGATTCAGCATCCTGCTCCAGGTACTGCGGTGTGACCACATTAGGTGGATCAACACTGCTTCATTCAGGCTGTCTGTCTCATTCTGCTGCTTCCTTGAAATGCTTCCGCTCTCAATCGAACAGCATTTTAGGAGAATTACCTGATCGATAATGTTGTGCTTTGAGGGGATTTTTTATTTGCATTAGGCTGAAAGATGCACCGTGTGAACATCTTGCTGAATACAGAGAAAAGAGCAAGTGCTTTAAGGAGGCAGCATCTTAATTTAAGATGAGGGGTTCTGCATGTAATCAAATCAGAAATTGTTTCATATGAAAAACATCCAAAATATGTACTGCAATTACTGACTTAATGAAGTCATGTGTTCAAATCAAGGAGTAAACGTGTCCCCTGCTTCTAGTCCCAAAAGAGGTAGCGAGTGATCACACATTCACACGTTTTAATAGTGTGAAGGAGACTCCTCTGCAGGAATCCTCCTGTTTTTCACCTCGTTTGGTATTTACAGGTGTAAGGAGGGGGACTGTTAACGCTCAGCCCCTCCCGCACCTCCATGTGTACCCAAATAGAACACGTCTCTAATTTGGCAGCAACAATGCTGACATTTGGATCCTGTGCCCCGTGGGAAGGGTAACGACCTCGCATTAGGATGCTGCTACCGCACAACACCTGATCTGTTCTCTGTATTCAGCAGGATGTTTTCACACTGCATCAGTCAGTGTAACTCAAACAAAAAATCCCCTCCAAACGGGCCATTATCGATCGGGTAATTTGTCCAAAATGCCATTCAACTGAAAGCAGAAGCAGTGCGAGGCAGCAGGAAGACACAGACTGGCTTCTGGCTACTGCAGTCGCCCCCCAAAACTGAGGGGGCTTGAGCTTGATCCTCCCCTGCGGCCAAATCAAAGATCCTTCCAATAAGATCCTAAACCTCTTCAGGCTCCGCAGGGGCCACGACACAGCTGACTCTGCAAACCGACAAAAGGAGGGAAGCTTTTTCAAAAAATAATAAGCAATCTGTGACTTCTGCTAAATATATAGGAATAAAGAAAACATCTGTCAAAGTTCTCCCCCTCCTACAAAAGCCTCCGGGAGTGTTTAAACCCACATCCTCATAAACTACAGAAGCCTGGAGATGACATAGGAAGGAATGAGCAACCTTGCTGATTAGAAGTCACTTCATCAGGAGCGGCAATGTTCACTCTTGGGCTTGGAAACCAATGTTGTGCATTTAGCACGCTGATTTTTTGTGTGGACGAACTCATGAGCTTGAACGTGAGCATCATCCGTTTTATGTGGATATTTGAACGACTTTTATGACCAAAACAGTAAGTTACAGATGGAATAAATGTACTGTTTATTTATTTATGTGGGTACATAAGACCCTAAAAAGGTCAGGTGGGAGCTAAGTTAGCTAACAGTGCCACCTACTTGTGATCACCGCTGGTAATGCCATCCTTGTGGTGGGAAACTCCTTTAGCATTGTTACCTATATTAGCACCACTAGCCATGGTGACACGGCTAATGGTGCGAATAGAGAAAGGACGAATTAAACACTGGCTCTTGATTGGGCTATTCCCGATTTCGCATCAGCCACCATAATGTCCTACACTTTTTGGTTGTTATCTACCACCTCACCACTAGATGTCACTACATCCTGCACATTAGACCTTTAAATTCCACTTACTAGATTCTTCCAGACTACATCAACTACATCTCTCTGTCTTGCTCAGCAGACATTTTGGTCTTTAAAAGACTGAAATGTGTTTTAAAGCTCTGGAAACCTCAGTAGGTGGACCTTTATATAAGATGTTTTCAGTCATTTATTCTAATCACGCTGACCGTTTGTAGCCTTAAAGCACAAACGCCACTCTGATAAATGTGCTGGATTATAACTGTATCACTTTGTAGATTATTTTTGCAGCATTTGCACATAATCATTTTTAATTCAAGTATGTCCTCACTACTTTGAGCACAAATCTGAAACTACCTGAACATCCTCACACAGACTGCCCCCCCGCCTCAAGCACAGACAGTAAAACTCTCATTATAACAACGGTTGGGCTGCTATAAGTAATCTCAAATGTGAGTCTTTAAACCCCAACACACTCGTGTGAGGCTTGACTGTGCAGTGACAATTTGATACTATATCCATTAAATGTGGGTTTAATTACCTTCAATGACGAGGCGTCTGCATCTGCTTGGTTTTCACTCCAAGCCCAAAATATCTGAGTTTTCATAAATATAATTATGCTGACAGGATGTTGACATGAAGGCTGTACAGTCGGAAACTGTTAAGCACAGTAAGTTACATGAACGTGGCAATCGTCCACCCACACAGGTGTTTTCACTTACGCCTGATTAGAGCTCCCTTCATTAGGTAATTTCCAGCAGTGCTTCATCCAACCTCAACCTGATGAGAGGCCTGTTCAGGCAGAGGATTGGAAACACCTGTGTGGATGCGCAGGCTTTCAATTAATGTCCCTTGATGTGAAAACTGTCACTGCAGCTGTATCTGGATGGTTAAAATCTAAAAACAGCTCCTTTAAAGAACAGATCTTTACATTATTGAACAAAAGTTTAAAAAGATAGACTTTTATAACTACTTCTGTTTCTTTGTAATTCATTTTTATTGGCTGTGTTGTGCTCTGATGGTAAAAAACAGCCGTAATAACTGTCATTATTTTGGGGCTTTTTGAGGCAGGAATAATAAAACATCAGCCTCAGTTGCTAACACATTTTAAATAAAGAACTAGTAACAGTGTCAAATATAATTTCAGCATACATTATGTCACCCATTTTATGAACAGAGTGGCTGCTAAATGGGATCCACAATCCATTTATTTTTGCCTTTATGCCCAAAAGAAATGCCTGCAACAAAAAAGCTGCTGAATTATGAAAGCAGCTCCAGATGATAAAAGGTTGGAGCGATAACTATTGATGAAACTTATCGTCTCTCCCACAGACGGTCATTTCAGGCAGTAAAAGACACACTTATTTATCCACTAACTCCAGCAGTCGCTTCTCTTCTGCTGATATTTTCAAAAGCAAAGCATGAAAATCCAATTTGAGCAGAGACAATGGCCGTGACGCAAGTCAAAAAACCCATGCAGATTTGGACTGGCAGCTCTATATTTGGGGGCGATATGACTTAGTCTTGATGTTAAGGTTGGCGACATGGCTGATGTGACCACGCAGCGTGCTCACAGGTCACTGGGCCTCAGGGCGTCGCGGCCAGTCGTGGAAGGTTGGGAAGTGGCTGAGGTTACACAGCTGTGACTGGCCGAGGCCCAGCGGCTGGCCTCCGATGATTTCACACGTCCCGGCAGAGCGGCGGAGCTCTGATCCCACGATGAAAGAACGGGAGCACGACAAGATGATCAAGAGAGTGTGAAAGAACAATGGGGATGAACTACAATGAACGTCAAGGATGCAGAGAGAATGTACAGCAATAGGGGAAAAATGGGAGAAATAAAAGTGACTGATGTGTGGAGATTGTAAAGGGGAAGCCGTGAGCACAGGAAAGAGCCAGGAAGTCATGTTTTTATCTCTCAGCTTCACTGTGATCGTCTTTCTGAGGACTCTCTTCCTGTCCTCAAGGACAGTGACCAGCTCCGGCGAATAAAACAAAGACTCCTCTGACAAAAAGGAAAAACAAACATCTGAGCCTGGCTCGACTTTTCTCTGCAATGTCATTCAGCGGTGCTACTATACGTGCTGGTCAATAAAATGGGGGTCAAAAAATGACGGAGAAAGTCCGGCTGTCAGCCTGAATGTCCACTAAGGCTTGTCATATGTCTGCTTTTTGATAGAGATGTTTAGATACCTCATTTTTCTTCCAGATGCTGATTCTGTTACTTGATACAAAGTATGATCTGATATAATTTCTTTTTAAAATAAATAAACGACTAACCCTGTATGATGCGAAACAGTTACTATCATTGTTGCATATCTTGGCTCAGATTAAAGCCTTTGCAAAACATGAAAAAATACACATAGCTTTATAACTACAATATATCTAATTTGGCTTTTTGCTAACGGCTAACATTCCACTAACAAGCGCCTACATTCATATTAGTATCTGCAAATGCCACATATCCCTGAAATCTGCACAACCTAAGCTAAAAGGTCATGCAATTCAATAAACCATAATAACTGCTGAAAATATTGGAATTTTGTAATAAATAAAAAACAAAAAATACAAAAATCTGACAGTTTTTCATTAAATTGTACAAAATATACACACAAAACATATAAATCAACAAGATTTCTGAGCAAAAATATTTCTGAACACTCCATGAATCATTTGTCTTTAGTGTTTTAGACATGCTTAAATTTCATGTGCAGAATGCAAAGGAGTTTACATCGTTTTGCACCACATATAATGTTAGATAATGACATCATCACGATTTAGCTTTCTGCTGCAAAACAATTAATGTTTAAGCTATCATTAGGGATGTCCCAATAAAGCTTTTTCTGCCCCTGATCCTGATCTTGGTCATTTAATATTGAGTATCAGTTATTTTCCTAAATAATACAGCTGCACAGTCAATGTACGCTTGACAGTTGAAAAGCTCCCCAGTGCATTCAGAAAAAATCCCTGCATCCGAGCTGTTCCGTAATGTTTGTGCATTATTCATCATTTACAAAATTAGCAGATAGGTATAAAATAACAAGCACTATCTTTAATCTTTTTGGCCTCGTCAGGAATTTCTGCGTGAGAGTATTCTGTAGTTGTCACTGCTTCTGTGCAGCCTGAGTTACCTGAATGATCTGTGTGTTTATTTTCATCATCTGCACTTTTTTTTGCAAGGCTTAAGCTACAGTAATGAATTTCTCTCATCCCAGGGCTTTTGTTGCACCTTGCAGTGGCGTAGTGAGCACAGGTGTCGTCAGTTCTGCACTGCTGTCTGTTATCTCTCCTCCACCTGGATAAACACCACGCGCCATAAACGCAAGACACTCTCAGGCTGAGCTGAAATGAAACAAGTGCTCAGAGTTTTGGTCAGTCAGTCTCATACTGCATTTGCGCTGTCATTTATGGCGTGTGGTGTTTCAGCGCCTGATCTTACACACGTTGATGGCTGCACTCTGTGTGTCTCTGTATGAAAGCTTCACAAGTAAAAACAAAGGATCGGATCCTCTATATAACTCATTATAGTCGATCCAGATTAGTTAAAAAATGCCTTGATCGGCTGATGCCATATAATCGGTAGCTATTGAGATTTTTATTTTAGATTGATACAGGATAATTCAAGCACTGATCGCCTGCAGCCACTAGGGGAAAATACCTGAAAACACCCAATAACCAAATATATGTTTTTAAATATTCCTGCAAATTTCAAGAGGTAAATCCCCCGCCGTTATCATTGTGAACTGTCAATGTGTCATGCAGGAGCGGAGAGTTTGACAGGAGTAGCAACAATACCTTAAGCAGGCATACGACGATGTACCTTTCCTGTGGGGAGACGCTGCTCTTTTAAACAAGCGCTCCCAGGTGAATGAGGGACGACGCAGAGCCACAAATCATCGTCACAGAAAATGTCAAACCCCTGCACGTCTATATCTTAATGTTAAGCTGCTGACATGTCTCTGATAAAAACCTGGATGTGTGTTGGAAGTGAAAGTGCAAAGTGTAATAGTTTGTGGAGGTGTGAGTGTGTGTGAGGATGCATCTTTATATGTGTGTGTGACAGAGACAGAGAGCCAGGCTGCGACTCTTCTCACATTGCCATTCCCAGGCCGACTGTTCGCATTAACAGTCAACCGTCTGTCCTCTCTTCCCTCTCTCGCCGCTGAGGGGGTTAACGCGACCTGCGGGCCCCCAGAATATCGCCCAGTCACAATGTTCTGACATCCCTGGGCCTGCCCAGATGGTCACCATATGTCCACACAGCACGTACGGCGAGCCGGGAACACAAGAGAGCAGACTGGGCTGAGGAATCCGCACTTTTCTGAGCACTGTGGTTTGTTTTCCCCCTGTGCCCCTCTGCTGTTTGTCATGGACATCTTATATTATCTGCAAATAACATAAGAATAACCAAAACAGAGCAGCAAACAGTGTCGGGCTCATTACTCCAAATAAAAGAGCCTATTATTCTCGTCTTGGATGTTTTGTTACACCCACAAAATTGAAGACTTTATCCTGTCATAAAAAATCAAACCAGGTTCTCTCTGCTTTGACAGGATGAGTTTGTTGAAATTAATGTTTTTTTTTAATACTCTATCGTGGTGGGTGTTTTCCGCTGGAGGAAAACGACTTTGCCTGCCATTGTTCACATAATCAGAAGATTAAAATAATGAGTGTTTGGAGAAAACATTAGATTTCAATTTCATAACCGGGGCAGTTGTTTATTTTTTTACTCTGCAATCATTGCTATCAGTTATTGATTCATTCACAAACTTAGTCACGGAGATCTTGGTATGAGGTATAGGAATACGAATTTAAAGTAACACCAGATGTCAAGTAAGGTTGGGCCGTTGAAAAATCTTCAAACCGGTTTGATATTAAGTCAAACACCAGACCGGACCAGTACTTTGGCAGCTGTTCCAAAGTGGAACATGACGACATCGTTATTAACTAGCCTGTGCAATAACTGCAGGTACCAGCCCTGTAAATTAGGGGCCATACATATGATGCTTTGAGTAATTTTGACAAGGCGTAGCTCTTAATGGAGTTTCACGTTTGTTTGCTTTTTTTATCATCCATTGCAACGCTTTCAAAGCGAACGAGGAATAAATCAAAACATGGTGTCCAACAAACGATCAGCTCTAACCAGCACACCATACCACTCATGGCCAATTAGGACACCTCTCTCATCAGCTACGAATCCAAAATTTAGATTTAGTTTTCTTGAGACTAACTCTGCCATGCCGTGTCTCGTCACCCCAAAAAACACATACTTTCTAGTAAACAAACACACCTCCTCCCACCTCTACATCCACTTGGCAGTTATTTGCTCACACGTAATACAAGTTGAATTTAGCCCTGTGACGACATTTAGGCTACTTTTTAATTTGCCAAAATGTGTCATGATGACAGATGTCAGGTCAGCGAATTTGCGTTTAAGCTCCTACCTCGGACCAGACTGGCAAAAACAGCCATCGACCCAACTTTAAAAGGGGATGCTCACACGTTTTGAGCAAATGTCCGGTTTATCCAGGTTAACAAAACTGCTTATTTCAAAGGGAAACCAAATTAGAGCACAACTACAACGTCTGTTCTTGTTGAAATTAACAAAGAAGGTCGCTTTATTAACAACTACAGTACAGTAAGTATGGTAGGTCAACATTTAAGAGAAATTGCTCTGGAAAATCTGCTGAACACTTATGAGGATGGTTCACAATTCTAATATATGTCTTCTTCCAAACTAAACTTGTTTGTTTACAACTAAACTGTAAAGTAAAATGTCAAAACTAACTGGAATAATTACAACAAAAATAGCAAAGTGCAGGGCTTAACCTACTAATCTATAAACATATTACTCACTTAATCACAGGCTAATTTGATAATTGATGTATCTATAACTTAATTATCAAGCAACAGCTTCAAACACTTGCTTCTCAGTTGAGCGTTTGCTGCCTTCTGTTTCGGTCTTTGCAAATTGAATCAGTCTTGAATCTTCTTTGTTTATTAGACAAAACAAACACTTTGAAGGTGTCGCCTTGGGATTCTGGGAACTTGGGATTGGCCATTTTCACTAGTTCTGAGATTTTGTTGACTAAACAGGCCTTTTCACAGCGTAGTCAGAGCACTGAAAGCACAGGTGTTAATGACAACATTAGGCTGCACAACAAGTCCCTGAATCTGAAGCAGCTAAATGGAACTCAGCCATTATCGCACCGTGACATGTCAAAAATAATCGACAGATTAGTCTTTATGACACAGCACACACCCACATCAACACACCTTAACCTGCGGGAGATCTGCAGGTATTTTTCCCCTCCAGGAGTAAACATCGTAAACAAGGAGGTAAACATGTCATAGTCAATACGGACTTAAGAGACAGGAAAATTACTTTAATCGAGACGGAAAGGGTTGGAAAGTGCTGCACAGAGAGCTGTCTGAATTTTTGGGGGGATGTCAGACGGACGTGACGAAGCATGTCTTGGTGCACGAATATGAGCTGGCTGCATTTACTGCAATTAGTCCCGGTGACATTGATTTGAACAGCTTTATACCATGAATAGACGCTGACACCTGAGGAAGAGTCGCAGCAGGCAGCAGGTAGCAGGTCTGATCATGTCTGTCACACTCTCCACGGATACGTGGGCTCACGGTGCACACAAACAAAAAATATCTGTGTTATGTAGTGAAAAGTCTTATCTTAAATAACTTAATTCATTAATCACAGAACAGAATCAAAGCTCATTAATATCTTAAGTGTAGAAGATGAAGTAATGCATCAAATAGATTATTTTGGTGTGGAAACGCTGCATTTGCTGTTCGGAATATATAAAAACAGGTTCTGTGTCGACAGCGCCTTGCAACTGTGGCTGTAACGTGAGACAACACAGCTAATACGACAAACTCGTGCATGCTTGATGAGTGAAAACCCAGAACTAAAATCCAACTGATGATACGGACGTCTATTTGATTGCTTGGGTTAAAAAGAAGGGGACAACTGCCACAAAGAATACTAGACTTTAAACCTTCATCGAGTTATATCACTTTAAATTGTTGTTACTAAAAACATTGTTCTAAAAAAAAAAGGAACAGACCCTCAACAACAGGTACAGTATATATGTATTTTAAAATTGTTGCTAAGCATTACCTGTCCTTTAACCCTTATTTTGCTCTGAAGCAAACTCACAGATCTGAAAGTCTGTTCCTGGTCACAGGGAAACAGAGATCCGTGTGGGTACATGAGGAGAATTCACAGGAAGTACCACGAGCTGCTCCAGGAGCTCACGGTCGGCTCAAGGCTTATTTTAGAATGAGTTGGGACATTTTGACAATCTGCTGTCAATTGTCAGGCTGAGGTAAAACATTAAAAAAGTAGTTGAGGCTATTTGTTCAGATATGTCTTTCAGCTTGCCTCAGGCGGCAATGAAAGCGAGGTAATGTTATTTTAATACTGTAGGCTACCAGTTTTTGTTATTGCCACCACAGAAGGCTTTAACGCACAGAGATGAAGTTTTTACAGCTCAAGGCAAACGGGGCGTCCTTGCAAAATAATTTTGCAGGTATTTGGTCAAGAAACAATGTTCCGGACTAAGTGTGTAGTAGTGTGTGTCAAGGACCCTGACACACCAAGCCATCGGTTTGTCGGTGAAAGTCTGTCACCCTAGTTTTCATTTGGTGTCCCAAAACGTTAGCACCAAACAGCCCTTGAGAGATGTTTTTTCAGCATGTTGAACTGGCGTCACACACGTCGGTGGAGCCCGTTGCTGAATGAAATCACTCTGACTGGAAGCTCAGCTCGGTGTACGAGAAGAGAAACAGATGAGAGGAAAGCTAAAAATATAAAATGAATAAAGTCAAGAGGGCGTGAGATCGAAACAGACTTGTTTCCTGTCAGGTCTTAAGCAAAATCAGTTAGTTAATGTGTTAACTGGCTAACCAGCATCTTGAATCTGTCCTGACATCCTTCCAATTTCCCTTTTGTAATGAGGAGTACAGACTGTATGGAGTTATTTCCTCATACAGGCAGAAAACATGTGTGCGAGTGGCTGTTACCTGTAGTCTTTGCGCTGTGTTCAAGTGCAACTTTTTGGCCAAGATACAAGCAACATGAGGTGATGCAACAGTCTGCCTTTGTTGCCACTAGCTCTTTGATGTTCTTTAGTGTGTGTCACCTGTGAAATCAAAGTCACCAAATTCTTTAGGATTCACTTTCTGGGTACTATGAATGTCTGTGCAGCATTTCATGGTAATCCATTCAAAAGCTGTCGAGATATTTACGCCAGGGCGAAAGCAATGTCCCGACCAAACATCAGTTTATGGCTAAAAACTACAAACGAAGGAAGGTGATTTCATTTGTCTCCAACAGTTTAAAAGGATCAACAACTGTCAACATTCTCATTTTCAAATTACTACATTTTTTGAGGATATGATTCAATTTGTGCAGAAATAAGTGGTTAAACTGGAAGTTTCTGCAGTGCAAGTTCCCTCTGCCAAGAAAAAACGCCCTTTTCTCCAGGCTCCATGTGAGTCTCCAGTAACAAATCATCTGAACCACAGCAGCACCACCTCCACCCCATTACACTGTTATGGCTGATGTGTCTTCAGGGACTCAGGTGTGGTCGTATTATTACGCCTCACTTCTCTCAGCGAGGAGCCCAATGATATTGCTAAAAAGTTCAGACAGTTGCTGCGCTCACTTCTCCCTGTTCAATTATGTTCAATTATTCTCAACCGGAGCCCCCAGATGCTGCACCTGTTGGGTTTAGTATTGCTGCTTTGGGGTGCTCATTTTATTCTGTGGCCTTTATGTCATATTAGTGTAATGTTTACTGTGTACAATAAGATGTAAAGACAGTTTCGGCAAAGACTGTGGTATTGGTTAAACATCAGGATTTTTGTATCGTATCCTCCTCACTCGTCTCGTGTGTGTTGGGAGGACAGGAGACAAGGAAAGCTATGCTTAATTTTAGGTTCATACTTGTATTTTGTTTACTTACTTTGTTTACTCAAAAACCACTTTAGTTTCGTCATACTGTCAGCATACTGCTGTATTCACCCTCTGTCTAAGATGCTCCAATTTACTTCAATCTGCTCTGATTGGTCCTCCATATCTTGCTGTCCCTGCACTGTCATTGCAACAGGGGAATGAATGTAATGGCTGCACTTTTTACTGTGGAAAAAAACACCAATAAAAGCTTTTAAACACAACCAGACATGATCCAGCAGGAATGCATGACCTGAAATTGGCGTGATATTAGCAGCTGATTGTCAGCAATCAGCTGCTGCCCCTTCCCCATCACAAATTCAAACACTGAATGCACATAATACAAAGCTCCAATTCTGAGACAACATTGCAACTACTTTTTCACTGCATAAAAAATGCCTAAAAACAGGCATCACATTTTTTTTTTTTTTTTTTTTTAGAAAAGCATCCGTGGGGGGTCAGTGGCTTGTTGGATAGAGTACAAGGCTACTGCCGCAGGGGCCCGGGTTCAACTCCAGCCTGTGGCCAGTTCCCGCATGTCACTCCCCCCTCTCTCTCTCCCCCCTTCACACTTGTCTGTCCTGTCAATTAAAGGCTAAAATGCCCCAAAAAATATCTTAAAAAAGAAAGAAAAAGAAAAGCATTTGTAAAATCAGGCATTCCAGGCTGCAACAATCCCCCAAAAAAAGCTAGCGACATCCTGGGTGTACTGGCAAGCATGTAGCTACATGACAAGTTGCTCACTCTGTCACATAAGTCTTGCCGTATCACCCCCATCCTGGCATCCGTGCACTGACATACAGAGCCCTCCACAAAGTAGCCCCGGTCACTGAGGGCTCCTAGTTTTGCCTCGGACAAGGCTGAAAACTCGAGGTGAGTTTGGACAATTGTAAGTAATATATAGATTGTATATAGATTGTTGTTTCTGTTGCACTGTATCTTTTGCTGTTTGTACTTGCTGTGTTTTCTATCTATTTAACTGTTTGTATATTTATTGTGAAGCAACTTTTTTATTTTTTCCTGGTAATTTTTTTCCCTGAATGAGGAGACGAGATACTTCAAAATCTCGCGAGAAGCTCCCACCTGGCACCTGCAAGTGACCCCTGCATCCATTCTGCTCATGGATGCATTTTGCATCTGAGCCAGTTTTGCATAAAAAAAAATCTGTTGCAAGCTGACGTCAGCTTGTGTCAGGAGTTACTTTTACATACTTTAAGTTTGGCCGTGTTTTAAACGACCATTTGACACTGTAACTTTATATGAAAGAAAATAATATATAGACTCATACAAAAGTAATCCCTCTAAATCATCACTTATGACCCACTAGAAGTGTGTAGTAGTGTATTTATCTGCAGCCCCCTGCCTGGATTTTCTCATTTTCTTTTCTTATTTTGCCGTGTTTGGAACATTCATGGCCACGGCGCACAGGTGAGGTCGGAACATAATAAAAAGGTAACATCAGGTGCTAGATCGTAAGCAGCACACATCCAAGAGGAAGCCATGGAAATCAAATGAATGAATGAATCTGTGGGTTTTACTTTTATTGCCGAGACGCAGTAACCAGCAATTCCTGCCAAGTATCCCCTTCAACTCAGAGCTGCTTAAATATAACCACAAGAAAAGTTAATCAGGCTTTAGCTTCCAGGTGTAGATAACAGGGAAAACAAATGAGTTATTCTGACAGTGAATGTTGTGCCATAAGTTCTGCATTGTTTCTAAGCAAAGATCTGTTTGACTCTTGTTGTTTACAGCAGCAAATATAAAACTTTCACAAAGTGCCCGAGGCTGATATTTCTACAACAGCAACATCTTCACTTATTGATGCATTCATTGATATGAAGCCGCAGATTTTACTTTAAAATGTACTTTCTGTAACTTGAAGTTAAATATGTTAAACTCGCTGAAGCAGAGCAGTGAGTGAGAGCATCTGTTTTTCACGGTGGCTTGCCTGTCACCCCCCCAGTTGAAGGAATCAGGTAGTAACCTCCGGGTGCTCTCCTGCTTCTCCTCCAAACCCTCTTAACACCCTTTAAAAGTGAGAACCAGAAGCCAAGGGAGACTAGACACACAGACAGCAACTGGCTGCCACAGAGGTTGAGCTGCGGTGGCATAATTACACCTCAGGAAGGCTGGAGTGTGTCTGGCCCTTCCCCTCACAACCTCTCCTTGGAGGCGAATTAGCTGAGCGTGCTCTCACCGGAGGAGGGAGGGAGGTTTGGGAATTTAGTAAAAGCATAAAAAAACAGCCCCCCTTGTGTGTATCACATGTCAGATTAGCATAGAAGGCAGAGAGGGAAGATGATTTGGCATGAATATTGTGCTTTGAAATCTGAAATCTGACTGTGCCGGCTCCCTGTTACTCCTCTGACAGCTGCCCTTGCGTGACTTTGCAGTGCTGACATGCCGCTCGCGGTCTGTTAGAAAGGAGATAAATCCTTGATGGGTGGCAGAAGAAGGGGAGATGAGGAGCTTAGTGTCTGGCTCTGACGAAGCCTTGAAGCCGCGGATTGGCTCTTCATGAACATGACGGGAGGAATGGAGTTACATGGTCACCGACTCGCCTGCCTGTCTGCTCTCATCTGAAGGCTAATAAGACTCCTGGAGGCCTGCTTCTCAGTAGAGTTGTTGTTAGAAAGACTATCAGGTTGCTGCTCGAGACAACAACAAAGAGCTTCTTGCTCATGAGAAAAGCCCCTTTGACCGTTCTTTTACTTGAAAATACATCATTATTCCACTAAGTCTTGCTCCGAGGCTCGCTGTCTGTAAAAACAGCATGGAGTCTGGGTTCTTTATCAACTTTAAAGCAGCACGCATCACTTTTTAATGTCAACAAAAGGTCACATGGCTGTGTGTAATAGCAAAAGGATAATTTGTAGTACAAATCTGCGGTTATCACCCAACCTTGATGTCCCCTGCAGCTAAAATGAGCGTTGTTTTCATTTTCCAAGCCCACAGACTCCCCTCTCATCAATCTTACCTACAACAAAAAGCCCTAAAAACCCACTGTGCACTATCTGCACAGCGGATTTAGCGACCAACATAGCTAAGCAAATATAGCAATAGCAGGTAGCAAAACTTAAATTCATCACGTGACTACAAACACGACTCCAAGTGAATGCTAATGTTGCTCCATGTCTGCTGAACGTGTGAATGGGCGACTATTTGCTCATGTTTTTTAAGTGATAATGTGCCAATCTTGTGTTTACAGCTTGTGTTGCTGCCCCCAAGTGTGGCAATTAAAATTCTATTAATGCAGCTTCAGTTGTAGCTTTAACTCATGCTGTAGTTAGTTTACCATATCAAATGTCCAAAATAAAAAACAATCAGTTTCAGTATTCAGTTTAGACTATTAAAATATATGAAAACAGACAAAAATGCAAGAATAATAATCCAGTAATATTCATTTTGTCTGTTGTAAAGCATAATGGTGTAACAATGCATCGGACAGTTTGATTAATTCATGTGTTTATGCATGTATTTGTCCTAGTAAGTAAGCAGCTTCATTTTGAGCCACAAAATCTGTTTAGCGATGTTAACTAGCATGCCTAGCAAACATATTCTTGGTGGCTAACCACTTTACCATTAACAGCTATAATATCTACTATAACTCAGCCCTAAAAGGTACAATAATTATCATGAGGTCATTGTCACTGCTCATAAATTATCTCAAATGTGGTCAAATGTACAGTGATAGAAAACACAGTTAAATATTCTTATGTAACAGGAAGTCAGTGGTTTCCAAGCTGGAACACTTGAAAAATTAAAAAACAGGATAGAAGAGCAGAAATAATTTATTTCTGCTGCACCAAATTACATCCTATGTCCTCCAGACTTTGCTCTAATCATTGCTTTTTTCCTGTGAGTAACTGGATAATTTTTCTTCCGAAGATTAAAAAATTAATCATTTTGAAAAGAAAATAATGTTCTTCCACTGAGTGTTCACAACACGTGGACATGCTCAGCCGTGATGATTCTCCTGCTTTGTTTATTGCTCGGGGTGCCAAGCAGAGAAGGCTGGGGATCACTGGTTTAACACCTTGACGAGCATGCTCTTTCGTTATCTGCCTCCCACATGGCTGCATCACAACTCCGCGGTAAGATTCGGCTCAAGGACCCGGAGAGCGACGACGAGCCAACTCGCCTGTCAGGCACTGCGCTGACAGCAGATGGTGACGGGTGGTGTGCTGACTCGTGGAGAGGCCAGGGGCCGCCCAAGAACCTGGGTCAGAGCGCCAGCGGGTGTCACATCAGGGCACCATCTCCGTCTGCCACTTACTGTCACCGCTGTGCTGCCAGGGGGCGACGGTGGGTGACAGGGCATGCTGTCAGCTGTGCCTTTGCAGCCGGTAGTGAAGCCAACGTGTCACCTTTGACCTCCGCTGTCACCTTCTAATATGGTATCAGGTAAGATGGAGCCCTTGCTGACGCTGTTACAACCCACATCTGACAATGGTCCACTAAAATGGCGCCACACGATACACAATAAAAGGGGGGGGGGGCTCAGATTCTCCACCTCCCCTCCTGCTGAAGCTTCTGTCTGTGTCGGTGTCCTGCTGCTATCAGCCCGGATTAGCTCGCTGGCGTTGCTACAAAATGAGACAATTACTGTGCAGAAATGGCAGATCGTGACTGCACAGTAGCAGGTGCGTCGGCTGTCAACCGTGGAATCTCTAAATTGACAAAGAGAAAACAATCAGAAAAAGGGCACCGTGACTTCATTTGTCTTCATCTGTCTCTGGGTTTAGATACTGTTTTCTATGTTGGAGCGTCTCTGCACGAGCGAAGGCAGATGGACAAAACAGGTGCTTGTATGATTTCACTGTAATGTTTTCAGTTATTTAGAAATGTACCCTCTAAAGAGAGCGTCCATAGTTTGCGTGGGGCAGAGAACTGATGTATCACTGTCAGTCAACATGTCAATAGTCCAGTTCATTACGAGAAGAATCAGCCGTCATGGTTGACACCTGTTGCTGTGGTGAGCCATGCATGATGCTCGCAGAACTACAACAATGAGTCGATCAGTCTGTTCCTCACTGAGCAGAAAATTATGACACAATATGATGTACTTTATTTTCTGCTTTGAGATTTTTCTCTTGGGCTCAACGTCGCTGCATTTAATGTTACTCATTCTACATTTTACATGCATACTTTTTAAAAAGACAAAAACACTGCACAACTTTAAAACATCACTGAACCTTAGGAGGTTAATCAGCAACTAATTTAGTGATCAATTGTCATTTTTAAAGCTGAAAAGCCAAATATTGCCTTGTCTCAGCCTCCAAATTTGCAGATTTGCTGCTTGTTCCTGTTTAATATCACTCTAAGTTGAACATCTATAAGATTCATACTGTTAGTTGGAAAAAACAAGCATTCTGAATATGTCGCTTTTGGCTCTGAGAACTTGTGACAGGCTGATGATCAGTGGCTACTTCTCCCTGTACAGCCTTTGCTCAGAGAAACATCATAAAATCCATAGTGCTGGGTATGTGTGCTCGATACATTAAAGGTATCGACCACAAAGTACCAAGAAGAATCGAAACTTCTCCAGTCAAACGATTAAGGCTGTACGTGACTCAGAGTTACCTCAGTCGAATCAGATTCCTGCCTTTACTTTAAATACTTGTCTATTTGTTCCTTTTTCTCCATATAGAGTTTGAGAGTCTGAGCAGTAGGACGTTCAGTATGACAGTAACCTTCATGTAATATAGTAAACAAGCCACGGACCAGAAATGTGCAACATCATCTCTGCCAGCACTACATATCAAACAAAAGCCAGAGACTGTGTCACATTAAGTTACTGCGAGCTGTAAATTCACCACTTCTGAGCACAAGGCAGAGGATAACGTTATTTCCGAGCCTTGTGGAGCAAAGCCTCTCGTCCTCCTGGCAGCTGCCTCCGTGCCCGCGGCTTCCTGGATCAAAGAGCAGCGGCAAAGTGAAGAGCGATCACTCTGCAGCAAAATCTGGGGACCGAAGCGTCCCCAGAAGTACACTGCACACTGACCCATAAAAAAATACAGCAAAACAAAACAAAAGAAGACAACTGCTCGACGGAGGGGTTTCCGACTTTCAGGGGGCAGCCCTACAAACAATACTTGCATTCAATCCTTTTCATACCCAGATCTAGAAAAAGACTATTTGTATGGTTTTGCTCGCAGCCAATCCCCTCAAGGTTCCAGGATGCCACGAAACATTTGAAAGTATGGCTAAAATAAATGCCTGTTGTGTCTGATGGCATTTTACGCAACTTCCATCACAATACTCTATTGGTATTGGTATCACTTTAAGGGTACTGGTATTGTTACTGGGTTAAAACCCATCTCTAAAAACATTAACAATATAAAATCCAATAACAAAGGTGCAAGCTAATGAGAAACCAGGAGAGGCAGATAAAAGAAAGGATGTAATACCTGGCACTGAAAGGGTTAAAGCTCTAAAATAAAATATTTCTGTCATATTTTTTTCTCTTTTCAAATATACACCGATCCAATCAGTCCAAATTACAATCTGCTCAACTTCAAATGTCATACATTTTCTCAGTTTGCCCAAATCTATTTCTGGCATCTGTTATAATCACTCAATCTTTCACAGCGCTCTGCAGTAAAACCTGGACTCCACACTGTTCCACATAAAAAACTGTCAGACTTAAAAGAGAATAGAATCAAACAGCTCTCTCTCTCTCAGTACTTGAGGCCACAAAAGTGCAAAGTTTGTTTGTTAGTGCAACTTGGAGGCAAAGCTCGTGCTTTGAAGCTGCCGTCTATTTTTCAGTCGGGGGGGAAACAGCAGGTTGACTTTCACCACTGACAGCCGTGACTGACGTGTAGGCCTACTGTAAATCCTCAAGCCGCTCGGTTTGACACAGGTCTCGGATCAAACTGACCTGCCCGCTCACATTTCCTGCCGCGACATCGGCTCCAGGCAGCCGGAGGAAGAGGAAGAGTCAACCTGACAAAGACAGCCTGGTTTATACATGAACTCCTGCATGCATTAAACATGAAGACAATTCCAGGAACTCTGAGCGCACACCTTCCGAAACACAAACAAGACGGGGGGAACACACACGAGCCGAGCCGCATGGAGGCAACTGCGAAGCGAAAATAAAAAGTAAACTTGTCACCACACCGACGCATGATGCAGCCCCACCGAGGGGCAGCCAGGACAGAAATAAACCTGCCTGTGCTGAGACGGTGAAAAACTCAACACGATGTACAGTACATTGATGATCAAGGAGGCAAATCTGCCGAGTAAGGACAGCTGAATATGTGCATCAAACTTTACAGCTATTTGCGCGTGTGTGGGCGGCGTGACTGCTTATTAAAATTCATAACTCTGACCTGTAGTTGTGACGCCCCCCCCTTGAGCTAATCAGTTCATGCTACGTCGTGGTGATATGAATCATTCCCTTAAGTTTCATTAAAACTAAAAAACAAACAAACAGATGGATGGTCCCACCCTGATAGCATCACTGAGGGAAAACAACATGTAGCTCGCACTGTATGTAACAGTGGAGGTAAGTATAAAGGTGAGCACACGACGCCCACTCTGCAATCAATGTATGGTAAATAATCCCCAGCGGAAACAATTATCTTAAAAAAAACATTGATTTATGCCGTTGGAAGACCTTATCTGCATATTGACCACCATCATTTTAAGGCGTCTTAATCTTATCATTAACATCATTAATCAAAGTGGGGGGAAAAGTGCAGTGCTGAAAGGTAAAAGTGAGTTTAGGTGGGTTGATCGTGCCTGATCATAAGCCAGAAATCTTAGTGACCTAGTTCTAGGCAGAAACTCCCTCAATGCACTTCTTTTTCAACCGTGTCCCGCACCATATGGCAGGCAGCCCGACTGTGGGAGTCGAGGTGGGAGTTTGGGAGAGCCAAGAAAACGACAAGCCTCAGGCTGCCAGTAGATTTCTGATATAACTGCAGGGAGAGGATATTCCTTCTTCACAAAACTAAATATATATTTATATATATATATAATAAAATCACCCTGTCTTTGACCCAGCCACGAGCACAAAAGACCCTCGTCGAGCGTCTTATAGTACGAGTGACGCAATTGGAGAATCTCAAAAGTCACAGTCCCCCGCAGCATCCTCTGCAAACCCACCTCCGCCGACCGGCAGGGCTGCCTAGTTACCTGGCTCTGCAGAAGTGCAGTGAAGCATTGTGGGCCAAGGTAGGGACCACTTCACTACCCACACCTACTGTGTTACCAAGAGGGAGAGAAGAAGTGTGTCAAGTTGTTTTTCTTTGAGCAGGAGATATAAATTAAATGAAATACACAACTTTGTACAAAGTGTAAGAAACAAAAGCAGGTGCCACACTGCAAAGGTGTTAAAATATCTACGTCAGCCTTTTATTGCATCTCAATTAGGAATAAAACATTTGGTGATATTTTGGATGTTTTTCCTCGCTTTATTACTGCTGTTTCAAATCACTGTTTTATATGTACAAATTTAAAACATGCTCACAACAGGTGGATGTAGAGTGATCATGTTACAGTGATTTTGAGGCCGATTTGACATCTGTGAGTTAATTTTTTTTTTAACATTGACATAAAATATTTGGTTTTTAAAGCAGCTATAATCTTTTATATATTAACAATGGACGACATCCATACTTTTACGTGGAAGTAATTAATTGTAGTGATGATTCATAGAGTATTACAACCTTATTTCTATGCAGCATTTTATCATCTTTGAGTAATTGTTTTGCTTTTTCGGCCTACAACTTTGCTTATTTTGGTTCAGTAGCATTATTATAGTGAAAAAGCCTTGATAAACCCACTGTACACTACTAGCTTAGCACCAAAAGGCGCATGAACAGCCATAGCAGCTGGCTGTTGAGCATAGTGGAGCCTCGAGAGTTGGTGGAGACCAAAAGAGAGCTAAAAGTAAAGTGATTAACAGAAACCCGACTTGTAAATTAGCAACTGTTTGCTGCCCTCAAGTGGCCAAAAAAATTGTTAATGTAGGTTTACAAAACTGTGAAGCTCTAGCGAATGTTCAGTCGGGAAGATAAAACAAGACAAGACACTCATTATCTCTGGGTATCACCACCAATAGCACAGCATCACACCTTCTCTGTCAGCCTATCATCTTACTGCTCCTCATTTCAAATATGGTTCTTTGCCTGCCGTAGTTCTTTCTTGCAGCAGTCGTGTGCGCCCTCCACCTCCCCGTCACCACGTCGTCTTAACAGATTCATCAGCCTCATCTGCCTCAGCAGTCAGCAGCCTCCACCACCAGTGTCTGGACTCCATGGGGGGATTTATCGTGCTGCCACTCAGATGTCCCTTGATCATAATGTATCTCCCTCTGGTGTCCAAGCACCGAGGGCTTCTGTCTTAATCTCCATCACCAGTACTTGATTCTTCTGTCTCTCCTAACTGAAATTTGCAGTTGAAAAATAGACTTTTTACTGCTTTGTTGTTTGGCACCGGAGTTTCTGTGTGACGCAACATGAGGGAGCCATTTTCAGCTGAACTTTTGTTGCGCGCCCTGATTATTTATTCCTGTCGCTCATTTTAAAAGCACTGAAGTGGATGAAGTTGCAATGAGGAGTTACATATACAATACCTCTTCATTTCACTGCAAACATCTACACATGGTGGCAGCTGGCTGGAGAGAGATCGTCACAGAGCTGAAAGTTTCTGGTAAATGGCCATCACTAATAACAAGCTACCATATTTACTCTTGACCATGTTGTATGCTATTTCCAGTAAATGTTTTCTGTTTAAAAAATAGAAGGACAGCAAGTACTCGCCCATCTTTTAAGTGGATGTGTCACTTAACTCATCTCAGGCGCATAGCAGACAGGTAAGTTTTTTTACATGATGTAACAGTACTATCAGATGTTTTTAAGCTCAATAAACACAATATTATTTGACAAGAATTTCTCTCATTTGTCGGGGACAATGAAATCTTTAGAGAGATGTGCAAAGAGCAAGAGCAAAGCAAAGGACTCATAACAGTCAGAGGAGTGAAAAGTGCTGTTTCATCAGCCGGGTGAAGAATCGTAGCTGTTACTGACTGACACATGTAGTTAACTGAATGACCCTGAAGTCATTCAGGATCTCAGTGGTACATCCATCCGACAAACACCGCGGTGAACTGAATTGCTTTTAATAAAAACCCTGGCAAACGATACATGCTGCATTTTATTAGATCTAATATGACACCTCTGGAGGGAGAGTTCGATCCCACATCACTGTTATTGTATTCTGCTGTGATTATTAGGCCTCTTGTATTATCTTCACTGCTGTCGGAGGCTCGCTCATGTTTAAACAGAGCCCCTCACTGTGATAATTTTCACAGGCAAATGCATCTCCCACCGTCTCTATTGGCTCTATCAACATGAAATGGGTTTCAATTGCTCCGAACACGATTTCAGACGTGACACGCAGCCAGCCGATGTGACCAAAGATTGATTTCATGGTTCTTTTCGTATAAAGCAGGAAGACTGTAATGCCTGATTAGCATATACATGAAAAGGTAGCTGCTGTTATAATAATATGTCTTGTCTCCATTAGATACGACCATCTCAGGTATGAGTGTGTCTCCTAGGCAATGCGTTCCCCATCAATTACCCAGCTCGCGCCAGACTGTCAAGATCTGAGAATAATGACCGTACTCAATCACTAAATTTGAAAGTAATGAGAGCTATTAATATTTATTTTTAGTCGAAGCAGCTCCAGCCTGAACAGATGATATAACAACCGCCGCTGACACTTTTATTCCTCTTCTAATTCGTAAGGTAAGTTTGTCATGAAGACGAGATAAAACAAAAGAACACAACTATTTGTCCAGATTTGTCGTGTCGACGGAGACGAGTTTCAGAGTTTTGCAGTACAAGTTAGAGAGTTTGACAGTAATTATTTAGATACATGTGTGAAAGAGTGGTCTAACTATAGTTAGCTATAGCTGTGGCTTGCTGCAGAGGAGTATGACATCTATTGCAAGTATGTCCGTCCTGGAAAACGGATCCCTCCTCAGTTGCTCTTCCTGAGGTTTCTACCGTTTTTTTCCCCTGTTAAAGTTTTTTTTTGGGGGGGGTTTTCCTTATTGTGTTTATTGGGCTTTATAAATAAACTTGAAATTGACTGATACGCCGCAACTCTAATTTGACCTCATGTTCTTCTTCAGGATGTGATGCAAGCTTGTATCACGTTTTCTTTCCTATGCCGTGTGAGAGCGTTTTATGCAGTGCATGTATTTCACCTTGGATGTATTGGAAAGGGTTAATAGATCACCACCACATGGATTTTTCAGTCACAGTCAAATGACGCTGTTTGCCCTTTGGTTGAGTAGAAGTCCCGTTTGATTTGTTCAGTTTGTCCCTCTGAACCCTGAGATTTGACGAGGCTCGGGGGAAGCCGTCGTCCATCATCAGAGCTCATCAAGGTAGCAGTTTTTTTCCATTGTTATTAATAAAGGTGCCCTTTGGCGGCTACCTCTGTAGCACTGTACAACCTTCCATTATTGTTTTTTTTTTCTTTCTTTTTGGTGCCGCGAGATGAAAAGACTTTACCAAGCATGAAAATTGATGACCTATTTTATTCACTACAATTCCACAAGAAGTAGAGCTCTAATAAATGAGCCTGGCAGAGCTTTGTGCTTTCTATTACTGAAGACTCGAGGCTAAAAGGCAGGGCTTCGAGTCGGTACTGTACAATATCATCTGGCTTTAATGCTGCAATTTGAGAAACCAGACCGCTGATGCTTTCCGTGCCATAGGTGTGTATGAGGCAGCGAAATTAATGATTTGATTTTAAAGTAAATCAGGGCAGCTTAGGCGGTCTGAGAGGAACAATTGGAGATAATCTCCCTTTCACCGCAGTGTGCCAGAATATCCTTCATTTCCAAGGCCTTGCTTTCTCTTTGACTCGAAAAGGATGTTGCTGCAGTGCTCGAGCACGCACCTCGCCTTTGTTGTCACTTACTGTTCAGCCTTAAAATCCACGGCTCATTTGGTAAAAAGAAAACATGAAGTCGGGAATTTTTATCTTTTTTGTAATGCAGGAATTGAAAACACGTGTTAAACACTTCACATATCAAAGCTTTCAGTTACCTTTTTAATCCCAATGTCCATCTATACTTTATAATCCTTCAGGCTACTTTCTTTAACCGTTATTATTCATGATACCAACAGCCCTGCTGCAAACTTTTATCATCGCACAGCTGATTTTACAGCGAGCGGAGACGACTTCAAAGTTGTGTAATGGATTAAGATGATGCATGGGTGCTGTTGTGAACTCAAGCATCCTCGAGTAACAAGCTGAGGAGTAATTGAATACTTATGAGGCTCTATCACCATCCCTCGGAGCCCTTACGAAAAAAAAAGTATTTAGTCACAAAAGAATAAAGCCTTAAAAGCCTCTTATTCCCCCCCAACACCTGCATGACGGGAGCAGCTTTGCCAAAACTTTCCAAGGCTTTTTTCGTTTTCAAAGCCTGCCAGTTCAAGGGTAAATAATAAGTAAATAACAGCAGTGGATATTTGCAGGAGAAACTATATTGTTAATTCCTGCACATAGTTGTCATTGTTTGACTTCTCTTTGTACGAATAAAGACCAGAAAGATCTACAGCCAGGGTTTAGAAAAAGACGATTGAAGTGCATTACTATGACAACGAGACTTTTTTTTTTATATCTTGTCATTTAACAGTCTGAGGTTACAAGATCTCTGTTTAACAATCTCATTTTCTGGTGATGCACGAGCTATTAATACTAATAAGGGAAGAATATGCTAGTGTTGTGTTCACAGCTTGTTTCCACAGCCCGAAATTAGTTACTGCAAGTTCAAGATTTCATAGTTTTTTGCTTGTTTGTTCTCAAGGATATTTTCTGAGCTCTCTCACCAGCATCCACACTTCATTATTTTGCCAGCTGTGAGCAACTCCTCCATTCCCCTTGTGTATTGCACTGTGGGAGCATATCGGCCGTATTTAATATGCATGCTGTCTGGTTTAAAGGTCCAGTGCGTAGGACTTAAAGGGATATATTGGCAGAAATGGAATATGGTGTTTATGTTTTCATACATGTATAATCACCTTTAACTAAGAATTGTTGCGTTTTCGTCACCTTAAAATGAGTCATTTACATCTGCATGCATTCTACACTGGCCCAGGATGAACCAAATACTAGCTCTACATAGAGCCTTTCATGTTTTCACGTTGGCCACCATAGTTCCACATGCTCGGCACAACAGTGACAGTTGGTTGCAATCTGCAATCTCACCACTAGATGCCACTAAACCAAACAAAACTGCTCTTTAAATATACTTAATTTCATCACTTTTTCAACAAGCTTCCTGCTTAGAACTAGTATTTATGTTGAATGTCTATTAGGGATAATTGCATATAACTTTTTTGTCCCAGTAATAATCCCAGTAATAATTTCAATAAACACATTTGCCATTGTGAGGCCATTTTATGCCACTGATATAATGAAAATATAGTTAGGGCTGGGTTAGAAAAATCGATTCATCTGATTCAAATCGATTTTCATTTAAATGAGCCAATATTGAAGCATTAAATTCGAGATGCCCTTTTTCCCACCGTGTGTGAAGCTTTTACCCTCTAATATTGTCGTAGACAATTATTAACAACCATAATCTTGAGAAGCTCTGACGTTACCGGCTGTTTTATCTGTAACTGTTAGCTTACTGATTTTATGTTTTGGTGAAATTTGTTATCATGTTTCTTTTACGCACACTCACACAATTTTAGATTTGATTCCAGTGAGATACTGAATTTATATTGTGACTTTGCTGTTTTAATTCTGCTGTTGCTGCTCTAGAAATAACATTTAGTTATATAATATTCTGTTTTATTACTGTTATTATTTTTGTTAAACAAATCCTTGTAAATGTAGTTCTCTGAGAATCTCTTTCACATACTAGCAAAAATTGGTATTGTAACTAAATATTCCCAACTGAATCAATCTCGGAAACTGAATCAGGACCTTGTAAATGAAAACTGAATCGATTCAGGAAATCAGAGGTGATACCCAGCCCTAAATATAACTGCATGAAAATGCAAGAACACCTTTTCAAAGGGCAGTGAAATTTTAACTCCTACGAATATTCAGATATTAGAATTGAAATATGAAAAATATTTAATATTATATTTAATTTCTAGTAGATATTAACAGATCTTAATTAAAGTATCTTTGTAGAAGTGGCCCAAAATTACACAGAGTGAGACTTAATACAAAATTTGGCCCACAAAACCAAGTGGCGCCTCTTGCAACTGATAGACAAGCTTAGCGAAGCTCCAGGAACACTGCAGATACCATAAACAGGCTGCAGTAGCCTCCCGTGAATGGATGACTTGGGAGGCATGCGCTTTGATGGTGGTTTTTGGGAATGGAGGATGAAGTTGTTGGACAATAAAACTACACACGACTGATTTTTTTGGCTCGCTGCAAGGGGCTGGCACACCAGCGACTATCAGGCCTGTGTTTCTCCTACTGAAAAAAGTGCCGCTGCAGGCAACAGGCAAGCTACACTGTGTTGTCTTTGAAGTGTTGTTTAATTTTTCTTCGGATTCACACAAGTAGAAAAGGGAGAATCTCTGTGCTCACATCTCACAATGGTCAGGAATCATGCTGTTCTTTTGGCTAAAATGTTGGTGAACACGCACGTAAACAGAACTGGCAACATCAAGTTTAGTAAAATGATAGAGATCATGTTCATATGACATACAATAAGCTAATATCCTAGTTATCGTGACAGGCTTATTTGCATATGGGCAAAGAAATATTAAACAGAAGCAACAAAGTTAGTCTGAACATATTGTACTATAGACTTTTCAAACCTGTATGAACAACCGGCACTTTCCAGCCCACAAAACACATCACCTCATACTAAAATTAGCGCTGTGATGGCTCTGCTGATAACTTCTTACAAGATGAACAGAGAGGAAGGGAAAAACTGTGCTCTGAGCAGACTGTGGCTGAAACTAATAAAGTGCATTCAAAGACAACATTAAGACGATAGAGCGCTTCTGTTTAGGAAGTTACTGTAAGTATATCTGCAAAACCCTCTGAACGCAGCTCTGAAAACAAGAATGCGGCTTGAAGCTGTTGCTGAGGAAAACATCCACTGCCCACTGAGGGAACCACTGCTACCAATTAAAAGTGAGATGCAATCAGGCTCGACGCTTGAAAATAACGCAGGAAAGCTTTTGTGTTGTCAGTTGCTTTGTGTATTCATCAGTCGATGTGGAAAACACAATTTACACTGCTTCAGTTTTTTGACAGGAACCTCCAATTTAGCCCCAAAAATCACACTGCTCACCACTCCATACACTCGCTGTGCATCCTCAGTATGTTTTTCTTCAAGTGCACTGGGGAGTCCAGCTTATGTAACACTATCCAATTAGGGAGCTGGGTCAGCTGGAGGACCAGCCGTCCATATACAGCAGCTCTCCTCTCAGGGCGCGGCCATTCCCTGGCCCCTTTTTCACTCAGAGCACTTTGGCAGCTGAATGCGAATAGCACAAGTCAAACTTCCAGCCGCAGCAGTGGACAGGATGGCTGCTGTGGCGTCTCACGCAGCATGTGATATACATAGATGGTCCGTAAATATACAGACAGAAGCCAAGGATGTGGGTTTTGGAGAGGAAAAAGCTGCAGCAGCCTAACGTAAGTTTATTTTTTCATATTATTCTGTGAAGGTGCAGCTCTGACTCAGGATGTTGTCTGCAGCTCCTGAACACCACACACACTGCACATATTTATAATCTCTGGGTCAAGTTTGATCCAATTTGGGTCCATATAATTCAAGCAAAATGCCCAACATTCTCCAGTTCTAGTTTCCCCAGACAAAGAATAATATCAGTAACATTGTTAACACTGTGTCATATTACAGAGAAATACAAAACCGTACTAATGAACTAACGTCACACACTGAGCGAGCCGCCTGTTAATGACGCTGTGGGCTAATGGACATGTAGCTACTTCCATGTTTCAGATGATGCGTCATGTTCGTAGTCGACCAATGAAGATGAGTTTACATATCACCTTGAGTTCGTCCTTCACCTTCTCAAAATGATCCCACACTTTGGATCGGCCCTATATGCATGATCAGACAGGTGAGGCTAACGTTACTGAGGCAAAGCAGCAGTCCAAAGACAACTCTCAGGCTAACTTCACTGCACCTTTACCATTCAATATGACAAAACATCAACCTTAAGTCACCCCTCAGATACCATTTCTCAGGGAAAGTGAAAAAAATGAGCTTGAAGGCGAAAAGAGAACAAAGAGCCACCAGAAGAAAGACTAAGGACACAGATGCAGCTAAAGGAGATAACCACTTGAGAGGAGGAGAAAGACACAAACTACAGCAGTGTCTGTAGTCTAGAGGATCCCAAGGAGAGCCACGAAATGCAATCTGAGGTGACAATAAGTCAAGGTAGTTCAGACACTGTTATTTTCAATGTCTTTGTATTTTAGACAGTTTTCTTTCTAGTCGTGGTTTATCACACAGAAGTGCCAAAAATGATGTTCCAGCTTCTCAGAGGTGAGAAAGTACTGCTTTTCTCTGTTGTCTGTCATTATAAATTAAATAATGTTTTGTTTTGGACTGTTGGTTAAACAAACAAGCAATCCTTCAGCTTTTAGAAACTGTGACAGGCTTTGTTCACTGTTTTCTGACATTTTAAAGGTCAAACGATCAAAAATAATAATTGGCAGGAGAATTAGAAATGAGAATAATCATTTGTTGCAGCCTTGGGTGAATTTACAGTGCAATAATGATAACATGCTTTATCGTCCTCTTGGGGAGATTCATTTTCTCACTCTGTTGTCATGTATATTCAACGCTCACACATATGCATAAAATGAGTCGCCACAGTACAGCGTCCCAAGCAGTTTGGGGTTTGGTGGTTTGCTGAAAGGCACCTGGGCAGGGCCTAGAAGGTGAGTTATTTGCTTGGATTTGAACCTGTGAACCCTGGTTTCCAAGCAAATTGCCACAGGCTAAGGCTGGAACAGTTTGGACACATTTTCCCCACAAATACAACATGCTAATGTTATTAGCACAAGCCTATGGCATTTTACATTGTATAAATTAGCCTAGCAGCTAGTGGACTTTTCCTCTACTCATATGAAGCCAGGAACAACAGCAACATTTAACAAAGGTAACGTTACAAAATTCGGCTCCATTACAACTCACAAGGTTCACTGACAAAACAACTGTCTTCTACTAAACACGTTTTCCAAACAAATACAACATGCTAACATTATTAGCACAAGCCTATGGCATTTTACATTGTATAAATTAGCCTAGTGATGAGCGGTGATTTCCTCTGCTCATATGAAGCCAGGATAAATCCCACACAAGACTTAAAATGCTATTTTAGTGGAGGCTTTATTGTCTTCACGATTTATTGTTTCTTATCTGTGAAATTAAAGAAAATAAAAGCTTGTTTAGCTTTGTCGTTAAACTCCTTAGTAACCATGTAATGCTAACAGTTAGCCCTGTGACTGTGTGTGTGGGTATCATATTTTTTAATCGATACCCGGTCCCACCACAGGCTGAGCTACTGCCGCCCCATGTAATAAAAGGGTGGCTAATAAAATGTATTTACGTGAGTTCAGTGTTTTAGATACCCCCACATATCGTGGACTGTAATAAACGGCCTAATAAAGGATCCTCCCTCACTGAAGAAACACAGACCCTTCTTGCTTTTAGAGTTGTTTTTCTTATTGAGGTCAGAGAGCCTCCGTGAGAAACAAAAAAGCTCCATTAAAGTTGCTGTAGGCTGCTCGCGAGATGAATTTACTGCCAGTGCCTCACCTCATTATTCTCAAAAACACACAGTAAATTCTCCAGAATAGCCGGGCAGAGCCGCAGACAGGTACTTCCTTTAATGAGGCACCCATTCTCTCAGTTTCAGAATAAATCCTCTATTTTCTCAAATGTGACTGAATAAGACCTGTTTTGGTTAATTTGCATAGATGTGTTGAGATATCTCGCCACCGCCTGCTGTGTGCACTGTCCTGTCGTGTTTCAGGTGAGACACAAACTTCCCTGAAGTTACACGTCTGCAGTGCAAATCCGGAGCTGCTTCAAATGATGCTGTACACACACTGTTGCTTGGCTGGAGACTCCAAGCAGGAAATGAAAACAAATGGTGTGACACAATTAGCTTTCCTGGAGCGTGGAGCATAAATATTTCACTTTGAAGGTTTTACATCTTTGCTCCAGAAGGATCTTAGCCTGCATCTTACACTCCTGTCCTAAATCCACTGCTATTACTGATCTACCCCTACATACCCTGGCTGGGTGAAGGCTTTACATAACACCTACTCACTCTGCAAACACACACACACACACACACACACACATGCTGGAGCCAAAGAGCAGCTACAAATGTACCACAGCTGGCCCAAATAGAACAAATCCCTCAAATAACCCCGGTCATTGTATTTTGGTGTAAAAAAAACAAGGGGGTCTGGGCTTTCAGTGGCAGCCATTAATCAGTCTGGAGGAGAAGGCGAAGGAGCCCCCGGCTGTTTGAGCTACAACACTTACAGTGACAAAGGTGTTTTTATGTAAACCCATCCACAGAGGGTGAACCACAGTGCTCCGTGTAAATCTGTCCACATTACAGATATCAAACAGTCAGGAGAAGATATTGTTTTCCAGATACAGATCTTTCCCTCCAGGGAGTGAATTATGAAGATGAAAGAAGAGCGGCGGCTGTTTCGGTGTGCAGTTTGGGCTCTTTCAAGTATCTCATTTCGTCCTGATCAATTTTCCACAGAATGTGTTTTAATTCTTTAAAATGCTGTGCTAATCCAATTTGTTGGCATGCTGCTTTATGGCAGTGTAAGCCCTAATGAATAAAAGGCCCTCGAGGTTCTCTGTATGTTTGCGTGCGTTCCTTAAGAATCAAAATACAACCTTTTGTTTCTTCGGTGTAACTCTCACAGAGACATTTTCCTCGACAGGCTCTTTGTACTTACCTCGCAGGTGCCATTAGATGAAACAGTCGCGAGGCACCTCATTACTTTCAGGAACATCACCTGAAATCTGCTTCTATTGATGCAAACAGTAATTTGCTCCCCTAGTTTTGCCTGACGTTGCCTTCTGCTGTGTCTGACTTCGAGATTAGATTGCCAATAGTTCTGAAAACAAAGACAAAGTGGATCTGGAATAATTTGTAGTGTGGTAGTGTGAGAAAACCATCTGGAGGGGTCATTTTTATTATATAATTCATCACTGTCGTATTACATTATCATCTTGGTCAAACCTTTATTTTTAAGACTATTAAAGGGTAATAAGCAGCAAACTCCACGTCTGAAAAATGAAGCCAATGCAGAAGTGCCGGCTGGCTCCAAAAGTGAGTCAATCTCCATAGACCCCCATGTTAAAGTGTCCAACTTCACAGCATTAATAAACATGTTTACAGCCTCGTACAAAAACGCTTTGGTCTCTTAAGGTAATTTCCCCGTTCATGACAACTGTGTGTGGGGTTAATATTTATATAACTCACCAATATTTTATCAAAGCTTAAAGTTATGCATAATTAAGGTCATGACTTCACTACAACCTGTGAGTGAGATGCACCCCTCAGTCCCACTATGGCTCCACCCTCTCATCCAAATGCCAAACTCGAGGTTTCAAAAAACACGATGGCCGGTCTATTCCAGGCCGAAGGAGGAAGCTCCAAGAACCTCTCATGGTTCAGCCCAACACAGACGCTCGGCAGAGAAGAGCAGGCCCCTCTGGTGGAGTCTCAAGTGAACGTCACCAACAATGTCATTATGGATGGTAAATAAAACATGACAGTCACCTGTTTTTTAAAATCATGTAAAACCACCTTTACGCTTCGCAAAACAGAAGGCACTGACAGAAATCATGACTCTGTTTAAGGCTCTCACTCAGCAACACCCCAGGCAAATCTTGAGCTAACTAAAGTAGCGTAGCTTTTCAGCAAGTGTGATGATTCAAATTCAGCAGAACTCAGACACAGACAGGGGCGGGCTGGCCATAGGGAGGTTCGGGAGTATTCCCGGGCTGCGTCAGGTCTGGGCTTAAAAACCTGTGGGCCGGGTCGGGTCAGATTGTAAGTTTCAGGCCCGTTGAGAACTCTAGTTTGTGTTTTTGTTCAGGGCACACAGAACATTACAGGTAGCCTATCAGCAATGTTACACCATACATGCATAAATCATTCATCTGCTTTATCAATTAAAAATAAACTCAATACTGGCTGACCAGAAAAACGCACAAATTTCTTTATTGCAAAAGAAAACATATTTCAGGAGAGAGTCTGTGTTCAAAGTTAAAAAGATAATATTTTGAATATATAGGCTATAGGCTACATCCTGTTTTCCTGTTCTGTTTCTACATTAATATAGCCATTTTTACCAGCTCAAGAAAAATACATTTAAGTAAGTAATTCATTTACAGTGTGTGTATGTGTGTGTGTGTGTGTGTGTGTGTGTGTGTGTGGCACTTTTGTTATGTTGATTTTTATATTGTATTTGTGTTCTAACACTGTGAATTCTTTGCAAAAGTGCAAACGTTTATCATTGTTGCTGTTATTGTTATTATTAGCTGACAAGGCCAGTGTCAGTCGTGGAGTTGATGCAGAGGGACAGGATAATGCCAGTCATAGGAGTGAGGAGGAGGAAGAGACAGATGAGGAGGGACAGGAGGAAGAGGAGGAGGAGATGGAAGAGGAGGAGGAGGAGAAGAAGGAGGAAGAGGAGGAGGAACCACCAAAAAGCAGTGCCAGGTACAGGTGCAGTGTGCAGGACTGGGTTGGCAATAGGTCTTTGCATAGAATTATATTAAGATGTCATATGTTGATGTTCCAACTCCAGTCACTCAGAAACAATAAGCCTCTCCACTCCTGCAGTTATGTCAGTGGCTGTTTTTGTTAAAATTACGGTTCCACTTGCGTCCGTCGTGCCTTCAAGATTTTCTTGAGATACTGCGCTCAGGACAATGCAACAGACAAGGTCAGAGTGACCCTGACCTTTGATCACCATATTCTGATCAGTTCATCATTGATCTTAACTGTATGTTTAAGCTAAATTCCCCCCAAAATCCCCCAAGTCTTCCTTAAGATATTCATCCCTCACTGTGTTCTTGAGATATCGCATTCACGAAAATGAGACGGACGCAAGGTCACAGTGACCTTAACCTTTGACCATCAAATCTTATCAGTTAATCCTTGAGTCTTAGTGGACATCTGTGCCAAATTTGAAAAATTCTGTCAAGTCTTCCTTGAGATATCTTGTTAACAAGAATGAGACATATTTGTGCCAAATCTGAATAAATTCCCTGAAGGTGTTTATGAGATACTGCATTCACAAGAATGCGACAAACAAGGTCAGAGTGACCCTGACCTTTGATCACCATATTCTAATTGGTTCATCCTTGACTCAAAGTGGACGTTTATGCCAAAATTTCAAGTTCTTGAGATATTGCGTTTCACGAGAATGAGTGAGTGACCTGGAACTTGAACACCGAAACCTAATCAGTTCATCAAGAGAAAGGTTTTTGCCAGATGTCAAGAAATTCCCTTAAATGCATTCTTGAGATATCTTGTTCATGAGAATAGGACAAATAGGCAGATGTATGTATGGACGGAAAACCCAAAAACATAACGTCTCCAGCCATGGCTATCACTGAAGCTGAGGCATAAAAATGCTTCACCTGCATGTGAGGCATTAATATTATGTCATGGTGATGTGCATGTTTCCTCACTTATTAATAAAGCTAATGTATTAATGTCATATGACGGTCGGACAAAGTGGAATTGAGCAAATAGAGACCTTCAAGAATTCATTGTGGTGAAAGAGTCATACAACAAGCAAGATTAATTAAGGTTAAAGTCAAAATCAATCCAGATTACCACGTACTTGATTAATTGCCCAGAGTAATTAAATATCTCCTCACTGCGGTCAGAGGAGGACGGAAGCAAAGTGAGAAAAATCCTTATGCAGTTGGGAATCGAGCCAGCTCAACTTCCACCCTGCAAAGTGGAAAGAGACTAATTCTGAGCTGGTGTGATTTAAAGAATGACAAGTAGAATCCTCTCTAACTTTTCATCGCCGCTCCAGTGATTCTGGAGCCAAAACTGCCCCTTTATGGTGAGAGAAAAAACCCGCCAGCATGAATATAACCCAGTGAATATACGTGAAAAAGACTTTGTGGAGTGAATCATTAAACAGAGGTAATGTGAGATATAATCATTCTGGCCTCATCGCTGCAAAAACCTTCAGGAGTAATAATATGAACACATCAGAAAAGCACCTCTGACAGAAGCTTTTCAAACAGATGTTATTTCATCTAAGTTCAAATAAAGAGCAAGCATTTCAGAGGATGTCAAAGTTGAGTGGATTCAGACACTATGTTTTTATAGTTACTAATGGAGTCAACTTTTTCTTTCCCCATGGAGGACAGAGAAGTTGGTTCTGCTGAACCACAAAGTTAGAAGTTTGATATTTATTTCTATTAAACTGAAGCTTAAAGGATCAGTGCGTAGGATTTAAAGGGATCTACTGGTGGTAACTGAATATTCATAAATAGGTTTTCATTAGTGTATAATCACCTGAAACTAAACTTCTCTTCAAACTACTTCTCACTTGATTATTACTGAAGTAAAAATGTTCTTAATGAGTTTATGATTTCAGTCGTTAGTTGCAAGTCTTCTTCAATACAACATGATGTTCATTTTAGAAATTATTCTCCAATTTATAGTAAAACAGAGGATAAGCAGACTTTGCTTCAGGGCTTAGCTACCGGCACCGTACTTATGGCATAGGCTCTGTGTTGACGCAAACCTCCAGTCTATTTCTGTAAGCTGAAACCATTTCCCTCAGTGGAAACAAAGCTTTTATTTACTTTAATTTCACAGATAAGAAACAATAAATTGTGAAGACAATAAAGCCTCCACAAAAATAGCATTTTAAGTCTTGTGTGGGATTTATCCTGGCTTCATATGAGCAGAGGAAATCTAATAACTTTAGAACTTTGTTCTAATAACTTTAGCATGTTGTATTTATTCAGAAAACGTGTTTAGTATAAGACAGTTGTTTTGTCGGTGAACCTTGTGAGCTGTAATGGAGCCAATTTTCTAACATTACTAACTTTGTTAAATGTTACTGTTGTCCCTGGTTTCATATGAGTAGAGGAAAAGTCCACTAGCCACTAGGCTAATTTATAAAATGTAAAATGCCATAGACTTGTGCTAATAACATTAGCATGTTGTATTTGTGGGGAAAATGTGTCCAGATAAAGACAAGTGTTTGTCTGTGAATGCTGCGAGTTATAGTGAAGCTGATTTGTGTACTTGTGTTTGAAACTGTCTCTATTAAGTCATGTTTATTGTGAGTTTAATGTGTGTTTATTGTGTGTTTAATGTGTGTTTTGAATCAACTAAACTTTACAGCACTTCACAGAAACCCCACCGCCAAATAGTGTAAGTGCAGAGTGACACAGACACACCCTTGCACAAGTATAAATGCTCACAGCAGCATAGGCCATGTGCGTCTGCATAGAGCTGAAGCACACGTATAAATCCCGCTTAACAACATGTATCCTCCACAGTTGCAGCATCTCGTCCAAATATGGTCACTTCTAGCTCAAAAAAACAACATGGCAACAGCCAAAATGTCAAACTCAAGGCTTCAAGGTGGTAGTCCACAAAGTAATCGGTGACATCACAATGGATATGTCCACTTCTTTACACAGCTTAACCCCTAACCCAACAAACACGAATTGGGGAGTCCAGGCACTCTGTACTCTCCAAGCAGAGGCCGAGATCAAACTACCGTATAACACTAACAGTAAATGATTCTTATTGCTATGTTATGCCAATGTTTATCGCCTACAGGCCTATGTCGTTGAGTTACACATCAGACCTGTCAAGCATCGTTTTGTTTTGGAACGTCCGCATTATGCCAGAACTGTTTAGTTCTACGAAAAAAAAAAACGAAAATGGGTCATTGTTGCCGCAGTATTGCCAAATCTCTGTGTTAAATGGTCTCATGTCTTCAGCACAGACACATGAAGACACAGCTGAGAGGAGGAGACTGTCACGACTTGGCATTAGAAACCTATGTCATCACGACTTGGCTTGGCACAGCACAGCTGAAGCAGGCTGACCCGGGCCTTGGAAAAACCCTTGTAGTACAAAAACCTCTAGTTCGTCACAGAGCCAAATCAGCCAATCAAATTTCTCTCCAAGTACAAAAGAAAGAGTTTCCAAATGACCAGCAGCAACATCTGCACCGCTCTGAACTAAACCCTTAAAAGCATCCACATTATAAAGCTGGCTGGTCTCCAGCTGGAGCCCCCGTGCCACTCCCTCCGCTCCATCCCAGCGTGCTCAGCGTGCCAAAAAGGTGTCTGATCACAGACTGGATGTCTTCCTTAGAAAGTCTTTGTTATCTCCCACCTCTGATCTGAGTGCCATCCTGTCCAAATAGATAAGAGCGGATCAAAATGGCGACTTCATATCAACACACACACACAGACACCGATACAGTGAATCCAATGCGGTTTGACAAGCGCCGCGGTACGTATACAGTATACAGGATAAACACATGGCGGACATGTGGTGAACATTATCATATCAGTGAAGGCAGGGAGGTCAAATGCAGGTCAATCACTTGGAAATTGCTTCTCGTAATCCTGCAAAGGACGCCTCTTGAAGAATATGCTGGGAATTTTTATCTATCCGTTTTAAATTATTCAATAACAACAACAGAAAAGCCTTTTTTTAGCTTCAGCAGTTATTACATCACAAGTTGCCACAGACCTCCATCTGTTTCTGGGCTTTCTCCAGCAAACTAATCAGCTCTGATTGTTTTCTTTTGCCTCCGAGCTAACGCTAAGTGACAGATCCAGATCCTGTAACATACTATACTTTCCTAAATATCCTCTTAGGTTACAGGTTAGGAGCCGCAGAGACCATAAACCGTTTGTGGCGCGGGAAATTAAAAGCACGGCAGGATTTTAACCTTGGAGCTTGATTAAAGTTTTCAAACCGCAGCCGGGAATTTCTAAACTTTTCATCTTAAAATTGAGTACGGTCCCCGCATGCCAAATCTAAATTAGTCTGCGCAAAGTATTTGGCAGGTAGTGATGCGTGTTATTACATTACAGGACAATCTGGAATCATGTATTAATTCATTTCCTAATTAGAAGAAATATATTTTTCCCATTCAAGCAAAGGCAAATGTAGTCCGCCTTTGTGTGTTGTGGTTAAAGAGATGTATCTGTTCGTTTACACAGAGAATAATGATTTCAGTCCTCGATATAACGTCCTGTGCTTTTTCTCTTTGCAGCTTGATTCATAGGAGGAGGCCACGCTGGGTTACAGCTTTCACTCTTACTGTAAAAACACTGGGATGTCTTATATAATGCTGAGTGAGCTGCCAGGTGAATTAGAGGCCGGCACTTGACGGGGAGAATGTTTATAGACAGAGGAGCTACGCCTCCGACAGAAAACCCCCATGTCGGCCCACAGAAAGAGAGAGAGAGACTGGCTGCCTCGCTGAAGTCCTCATCAGCAGATCTGGAGTGCTGCCATGGTCAGGCTGGGTCACAACTCAGAGGGAGCTTACTTTAATCAGAGGCACGCTTCCTTCCCCACCTCCTCCTTTTCAAACACTTCAGAGTGGATTGTTGTGTGCAGGAAAGGAAAACGCAGGGAGAAATCTGCAGCAGCAACTCCACGGGACTCGTGCAGATTGACCTGATACACACACCAATGAAGATGTTTGTTTAGCTGGAATGGTTGACACTGACTGCTCCTTACTGAACAGAGAAGAGACTCTGATGCAGGAAGGTGCTAAGTGCTACGTGCTAAGTTTCTCACCTGACTAAGCTTACTATTTTCCCCTTCAAAGTTGCTTTGACAGCTCTGTTGTCAAAGCAACACCCAAAGGATTCTAAGGACCTTGGAAATACATTGTGATGAGCTAACACACACTTGTGACCTGTTTCGTATAGGTAAAGCAGAGATGTGAGGTGTTAGCTGTGTTCATTTAGCAGGCTGTTCTGGGAGGCCTCACGCAGCCATTTCTACAACTAGCGCTCACGCTGCAAACGGTGTGAGAAACCGTAATAATGTAGCTGGTTGACTAAACTACTTGGTTAGGTTTAGAAAAAAAAAGTCATGGCTCGGGTTAAAATAACTACATTTGTTAGAGTAACTTAATGAGTATGTAACTTCACGTCAAGTTGACTTTTGGTTTAACACGGGACACAAACACCAGTCTCCTGAATGAAAGTCTGGTGTGTTTGACCAATCGACCACTGTCTCTTTCACTCGCTCTCGTTTCTACCATCTCCTCTCTCTTTAGCTGTTGTTTGCGTAATGACAAGGCACCGTCTAGCTGCTGCAGCACGTTGGACGTTTTGGAGGAGCATCGGCCACTTTTGCCTCAGCTCAGCACCGACACTACCTCGACTAGCACTGTGGTTCTTTTTATTTTTTTGTTATTCTAACAGGACATCTTCCCAGCATCTGTTAAGCGCCACGGACTGGTGAATGGTGCAAACTTTCAACATGTCGCAAAACTAATCTACTATAGTCATACATCATCTTCCTGTTTTAGCAACAACCTTCTTTTTATCAACTTCGAGCCCAAAATTAGCTTATTTGTCAAAAAATATTTGGTGAACAGTGTGGCTACACAACATTGTCAGGACATGACTCAGAAGAATCTGAAATATAAAATGTCAAAATAAACTGGAGGAGGGCTGTAAAGTTGGAGTCTAATTTGGTGCAAAGGATCAACTAACAGATGCCGTGGATTTCCAACACTAAGTTATACTTTATTTCTTTGTCTCCTCCTCGGGGCACATCACTACATCTGGCTTCCAGATGATGAACAGGCGATGGGCTTTAAAACAGCCCTTGGCAGATCCACAAAATCACCCCTGGCGTTATCAGTCATGCTATCAAAAAACAAAAAATCACACCACAGAGACTAAGTATGTTCTCAGCAATAAAACATGTACCTGGATTACACGTCAGCGGGTGAATTAATACATGATTTACAATTTGCAGGATTCATCAGATAAATTTCAGTGTGAGAGTGAATGTCATCCAACTTAATATCCTGAATTGTGATTCCACAAAACTAATGAAGGCATCTGATATTAGCTAATGAAATGTCAGGGCCAAAATTAAGCCGATGCAGGTGGTTATTAACTATGAATAATTAACAGTTGGGGTGACAGGCGTAGAATAACAGAGTGTGATAACACACCCATAGGAATGAGTGCAGTATATGTGTTACACTTGAGGGAAGAAAATGAGACGGGCCTGTATCTCGGCGCCTCGCAATGACATCCTGCTGATTTTTAATTTTTCAGGAGAGAGCAATTTAACACATCGAGTGTTGTTCTGGGAAGCCCGCTGATTAAAATTGGCTCTGTGTATTACCCAGTGGCCACACACTGGCACCAAGAGACCGGCAGTAAAGCAACATGTTTAAAGTCACAAACAAACTATAGTCAAAATCAAGTGGTGCTGAGACAACAACTAATTAATTGAGACTAAAGTCATTTGTTAAGCAAATTAAGTAGAAATGCCAAAGAGTGGCCTGTTACAGCTTTTTAAAGGGCCAGTGTAGGATTTAGGGAGATATATGGACAAAGACTGGATATATTATAATAATTTCTTTAGTGTATATTCACCTGAAAATAAGAACTGTTGTGTTGTTGTTACCTTAGAATGAGATGTTTATATCTACATAGGGAGCAGGTCCCTAGGACAACACTTAAGTCAAGATACAATATTATTGCGATCTTAAATATGTGTATTGCGGTAAATTTTATTATACACTACATTAATACGCAAAATATTACCTCACATTTACTGCTCTTAAATGGACACTCTTATTGCTGTTTTTGTTGCTGTTGCAATCAAAAATACTTTGCTGTTAGTAGTTTGTTATCACTTGTATTATTTTACGTATTGTTCGTTATCTTTCTGTACTTTTGAGTTCTTTATAACTTTGTGAAAACTTTATTAGGTGGAGGCTTCAAATGAGCCCCCTGGACCTTTGCCTCTCTCTGTACTGTATTTCATTATCCATTTTCTTGCCTTTTTTGTGTTTTAACTGTGCTAAAAATAAACTATAAACTATATTTGGTGGACTGAAAAAACAACTGATTATATTATTCTAGTAGGCTACCTTGAGTTTAATTTGTATTTGTCATATTCATAATCTATGTAATGGAAAAATGCATACTTGGCACTGTGTGACGATACGACAAACCAAAGCTCTAGATAGGGTCAGTTGCATGTTTGCATCGGTCACCATAGTTAGAAGCTCCTCCGCAACAAAAGCGTCAGAAAAACACTGATTTTTTTTAATGAGAAATTGCTTCACCAGTGTTTTTACCAACGTAAATCACCTGGGGTCTCATTTATAAACATTGCACACACACAGAATGAGGCCTGAAAGAGGCATACAACAATTCCAATACAATTAAAAGCAGACTTGGTGGGAGAGACTTTGACCCATGCTTACGAACATTTGGAGATGGGAAATTGGCGACGCAGATGTTGAGGTGGAAGCCTGATTGTAGAAATCGTCTGTACATACCTTTTTAATATGGATCCTACACACTGTTTTATAAATGAGATCCCTGAATAAAAACACTGAAGTAATCTTGGCGGTTTCAGCTTGTTGCAATCTACAATCCTCACCACTAGATGCCACTAATCCCCCTAAATATTACACACTGATCCTTTAAATATAAGGATTTGCTGCCTTTCTCTAATTTATATTCCTGTGAACTGAATATCTTTGAATTCTGGACTGGTGATCAGACATAAATAGCAATTTGACGAGGCCTTTACTTTTTCTCGAATATTCCAGCAAGAAGGCACATGGGAAATGAATCAGAAGTGCTCAAGACACGATTGGAGCACACTTGCCTGAAACTGAGGTCATCTGCAACTCATGTTTCTTAAGTACGAATGCCATCGAGGATCTGACTCACCCAGCAATCACCTCCTTAATCTCCCACCTTCCGGCAGGAGACGCAGAAACATCTTCACTCTACCTTCACTCAAACATCCGGAATCAAGAACGACTTCTTCTTCAGGGCCATCGTTCGAATAAACAAACACTCTGACGTTCCAGTCCCTTGCGCTCCATACTTCTCCTCTGACATATCCTGTATACATTCATGGATAACTGCCGTGTTCATGGTGTGAAATATACCAACTGCACATATAGAGATGTCTTTCATACCCAATGCAGTATCTTTGCTAAATTTGGAATTACCATTGGCACTGGAACCATGTTATGAGACCAAGACCACACTTTGATGTCTAAATTTATTACCATACTTTTTCCACATCTCAGTATCTAAAATTGCAAATTTGATTCTCTGCTACTGTTATATTCATATTTGATGATGACTCAACTACTCTACTGCCCCGAGAGGTCAACACTAAACACATGTAAATAGACAGAGACAAAAGAGCAAGAGAGGAGAACATCTTCACCAACTAAACACACAAGTGCAGCATTTAAAGCTAGAATTGCCGCCTCGTGGTTGTAAATCTTCTGTCAACCAGTCAAGTCACAGCTTGTACCCAAGTCTCTCCATGTAGCCATGACAGTAGACAACATCTCAAATATAAATGTTGCTGCAAAGAAGCTCAGGCTCCGTCCATAATGTTTTAAGAAGTCTGATAAAGATTGTTTTGTACTGAAGCTGATGGTTGACAATATTTTGCACAATGTTCAATATTTTTAAATATGATCACGGTAAGTATTATTTTTTGGAGATCTGTGTTTTGGTAAGGCTGGAAAATACTCTGCAGCAGCTTCTGAAACCTCTTAGTTCCCAATCACACAGAAAGCGTTTCAGCAGCTGGATGCGGCTTTTTGTAATTCTTTTCAGTGACAATGAAGCTTTTTGCTCGCTGTTTTTGCATTGTGATGCACCTCATGTTTCTGCACTCTAAACACCTGGCATTACTCAGTGCCGTAGCATTGTTCCGACCTCTCATTAGTCCGACCGGCTCTGGGTCAGCTGGGAAAGGCTTGAGGCGGAGCAGGCCACTTTGTTTTTCATTTGAACCCACACCATGATCTTTTCCTGACCCTAACCAAGTGGTTTTTGCGCCTAAACCTAACCAGACCTTAACCACAGGGCATCATGATGATTTCGGAACAACGGGACTTCGGAACAATGGGTTTAATATGGTCGGAACAATGGGATGTTGGAACAATGGACATCTCCTTTTTCAACATCTTTTTTCCCATTGTCCAATCAGATGATTTGAGAGAAGGGCCTTTTGTGGTGGTCACGACAACAAGTTTACAGATGGTAAACAATGGAGGAGAAACTGGTGGTAGCTGCTGCTGGATACCCAGAGCTACACGGCCCGACGATAGACAGCAGGTTGTCAAACTGCCCCTGAGTCATCTTAACATATAAACTGGAAGCTCCTGGACCAACTGGTGGTACTTCCCATGATCCACCCTCTTTTTTAGGGTTTCAACATTTTAGGAACAAGATACTGATCACTGTCAAATTAACAAAAAAACAAAAAACAAAACAGTAGTTTGATCACACGGGAAGGTTAGAATTAGGAGCCGAGTCTGTGGTTGCCTGGCAACAATAAAAAGGCACAGCAAGTTTTTTTTTCACTAGCTGCATTCGTTTAAAAAAAAAAAAAAAAGGCATTGCAGCCGTATGTTCGACACCCCTTGTGTACAAGCTAGAAGAGCCTGTATCACACTTAGTCATGGAGTTAGTAACTCCATCAGCCACAGTCATGGCAGCCACTTGGAGCCTCATCAGTTTTTAATGTCCCCTGCAAAACTTCTTTTGTGTGCAGCCTGCAGTGCTTCTGTGTTGACTCCTGTTGTCTGTTTGTGTGTTTGCATGTTTTCTCTTTTGTGAAGCACGTTAAGCTCTCATCACATGAATCGGCATGCGACTGCAATTGACAATAATTGTTAGCTGCAGCCCTAAAACAAATGAAATACACTCTCTGGCTTGCTAACTAACCATTTTGTGCCATTTGCTTTCAGCTATCTCTGGATGGCACACAGAGATACAACAGAGAGACTGACGAGGATATTTAATAGACCATTGAATTCTGCTCAAATTCTGCTAATTACCGAGCTCTGTTTCCACCAGCGTGCTTTTGTATAATAATCCGATTAGGGGGGCTTTTCTCATCCCGCTATGCAGTACATGCACACAGACTCACACAGTGACCAGATGCACAGCAAGCTCCCAAATTCAGCCAAAAATTTTGCTTTCAAATGTTTTCATTTTGTTCAAATTGTTTTGACATTTGAAGGCTTAGATTTAAGTTTCTTCTGACCAAGAGCAAGAAACCAAAAAAAAAAAAAACAGCTTTTGCAGCAAAAGGCGTCAATAATGCAGAAGATCTGGTTTGTACAGACTGACATCATCATTTGTTCTGCATTCAGGGAGCACGAAGAAGAAACTTTTAAGCAGTGTGTTGCTATTATTTTATCCCTATGCTCTATAATTCGCAAACTCAGAAGCAGGGATTTGTTGGTTAATAGCATTAAGTGCAGATCTTAAGTGTGCTATTCATTAAAAGCAGATCTCCTCCTTTACAGAAAACTCAGTGACCGTCTCTCCCTCCCTCCTTCTCCCCGAGTGGTGCGTCAGCAGTCAGCCTCACCCCTCCAAACAGCAGCAGCAGGATTAGACAGAAGTGTTGCCATGCAAGGCTGGAGCCAGAGTTGCCCCTGTTAATAGCTGCTTTGAGATTAAGGGAGGTAGACAGGGTAGAGACAGCTCATAAAGACCTAGGCTGATCTAAGGCATACAGGCAGGAGGGGAGGGAAGAGGAGGGCAGGGTGGTGAGGGTGGCGAGCCAAGGTGCAGGGATACCCCCATAAACCTGGACCATAAGTCTGGCTGACAGGAGCCACTGATGCCAGGCCAGGTCAGGATTAAAAAGATCATGCTTTCACCTCTGCCACTGCTCAGCAGACACAACCACTCTATTAGGTGATCATATGCGCTGAGGTGACGCTTCCTGGAAACAATCTGCATCTTATCGAGTCATTTCTGTCGAACAGTGTCCTTAAAAACTACATTTTCTGCAGGGGAAAAGTGGTTAAAGAGATTTTAATTGGAAAGAGGTTGAAATATTCTACCGTATCTGCAGTGGAGATATCTTCACTTGTTAGACGAATATAACACTCCAAGGATGCAATTACAAACTGAAATAACCACACTGAAACAATATGTAAGGACATTTTTTTCAGATGTTCACCAGTGTTGGAGGAAAAAACAATACACCCATGCTCAACCTTTGTCCAGTAAAAATCAACGTACTGTCGAGACATGGAGGGAAGGCATCATGATACATTATAATATCAGTTCTTTAGGCACAAGGGTAGTACTGGCTGAATGTTTTTGGAAGGAGGTGCGCTGCTATGGATACTGTGACACAGATGTTAAATGGGAATTTCAAAATATAGGCTTATCTTAAAGATTACGACGTGTATCGATAATTCTTGATTGTTGGTAACCGATATATATCGATCCAGATGTATCGTTACACCCATACCAGATTTTAGAAAATACTTTTGCATCCACAAATTGTCAGTGTAGACGCATGGAGGGAGAGAGACACCTATTTTTTAAGATGCATGTACTGTAAGATAATAAATGTTCAACTTTTGGAAGGCAGCAGTACGTACACGCATATCATATGAGAAGGAACAACCAATCACAACCGGCAGATATCTTCCTTTGTTCTGTAAATATCAGCCTACATTAACCACGGAGGAGAAGTTGATCACTTTATTGCAGAGCTGCACGACCTGTCCCATATTTTAATGGCCTTCATACATACAAAACAATGCTTGGAAGAACTTGGGATTTCTGGTAAGTTATAGTCGCTTAGCAACGTCAGGCGCAACGTGCCTCTGCGCCTTTGAAAGCTGGCACATGACTGGCACTCAGCGCTTGACCTTGTATTTTCCAGGCAGTCAGAGACGCTGCACATGTATCAGCCATTTATTAATGACTTAATCAGAATATTTCTAGAGAGTATAATCTGCATGTTATGTATTATGTGCAGTATGTTTCCCACAGCCCTTTGAAACAGCATTTTAAGACACTGAAACTCTCAGCTTAAAGCCGGACTAATTGAATTGTGTGCAGCTCTAAGAGGCAGCGAGACTCACTTACTTAATTAGGGGGAATTTCGACCATTCTACACACCATAGTAACTTCCTGCTAAACATGATTTAGTCTTGCAGCCGTGCCAGCATCTCTCGCCAAAATTGTTCTAAAATGTCTGGGTAATGAAAGCATGAGAGAGAGCCGTCGTCTTTTTAATCTGGCTCTTTATGTTGTGCTCTAATTGCACCGCTGATGAAAAACTGTAAGAGATGTTTTTGTTAGAGCTGCGCACAGTTTGAATCAAATTACAGCCTACGCCAGGGCTCATGGTAAAAACGACAGCTTTGATGGAGTAATTGAATTAGACTGAGGCTCATTTAAGTGTGGTGTCCGTCAGCTACATGCAAAACTATAATTCTGAAAACTGTTCGGAGATTTCTTTAAAACTTTCTCTATATGTTTATAGCAACTGCACTTAAACAGCTCTGTAAATGACTGATATCTCAGCCAAAGTGTTTCAGTGTCAGAAGCTGTGATTTAGAGATAATATTTCTCAGTTGTTGGTACAGTGAGATCGATGCATGTTTTCCTCCAGGCAGTGTCCACTCTGGCTCGATGGGCTGAACGATTTCTGCCATCACAACCCCGCACAAGATCAATAATCAACCCATCTCCGCCCCGCTCATCATCGCAGCGGCTGCTGTTGCGATTATTTGTCACTCGTGATTATCAGGCGAGCTGCAGTCACCGCCGCTGAGGTCGAGCCTGGGTTAATTGCAGACTGGAAGGCAAGGTGACAGTGAATAATTATGTCCTTATTTACAAAACACTGATTCTATTCAGTGACAAGGTTGGAGATATTGTGTCACACTGCGCAGCAAAAAGTGAAGGTGTGGAGGTCGCAGTTGTGAATGAATGAGTAAGCACTGTTGTCATAAAAGCCTAAATTTGCCAATGGCGTAGGTGCCCTGTGCAGCAATTGCAGATACAATCACTGAAATTACTGGCGTGGAATGTTGTTCCTGTTTACAATCAATATAAACACTTTGTTGGGATGAAGAAAACATAATCTGTGTACCATTATGTTCCCACAACACACCAGTACATACTGTAATTACCAATGCCCCATACATCTAGAGAAACCTCTTCATTATGGCGCACACTCAAATGAGGCATGTGTGTGAAAATAGTCAAGATATATTTACTAATGAGGTGATTATAATTTTTGGGTCTTAAAATTGGCACACAGCAGCATAACATCTCAACTACACGCTGCTGTCTTCGACTCAGAAGAACCAGAATGTGAAAATTGCCCACCACAGATTCCCAAATGTCAAGGTGACACATTTTTCAATTTACAGTGACATTATTACATTCCTAACACAGATGAAATTACAAAGATACTTTGACTTTTAATGAAGTTATTATAACTGAGGTTCAGAACCAAGACCACTCTTCCCTCTCTCTTAGTTATTCAACCATCTGCACAGTGTTACACAGGTGTGTCTCACACCTTTGTCTCCTGTTTGTCTCTGTTTTAGCGATTTTGAAATTCTGGGCTGACATCAATACTGATGTTTAAAAGCACAATCTGGCCTTTAGCCGACACTGATGTGAATGTTTTTGTACGGCTGCTTCCCCCTTTTGTGCCAGTGAAACAAAGAAATTCACACAATAAAAAAATAACTAAACTTGTTTAAAATAATTAAGCCCTAAATACACTAAATTTAATATAACCTTTCACATAAAAAACATCTTTAAAAACATCTTTTTGCGAAATAATGGTAAGAGTGGGTCGTCCCCCAATCCTCCTCGGACAAGATACTGAACCCCAAATTGCTCCCAATGGCTGTTCCATTGGTGTGTGAGAGCGTGTGATTGGTTACTGAGTAACAGGCGGCACCATGTATGACAGACTTGGCCACCAGTGTGTGAATGTGTGTGGGAATGTGTGTAAAAAGCACGTAGAGAGGTCGGGAGACTAGAAAGGGGCAATACAAGTGCAGTCAACTGTATCGACTCAAATTTCTCGACGAAAACTACATTTTACAAGATTACGTTGAACACATCATGAGGACGCCATAATTCACCTTCACTTAATATTGATTTTTAATGAACAGAGCATAATGTTACTCAAGGAAATCGCTGTTAGCTGTTAGTTGCGTGCACTTGCAAATAACAGCTAACATTAACTAGCTTTCCTCCTGCTGATTTTAACACAAATTAGTAGTTCGTAATAGAGCGTACCAGGGAAACAACAGGGTACGTCCTCTGATGTGATGTTAGCGAGTTTACTGCATCCTTCTCTCAAAAGTCAACAAGACAAATATCGGTCGATGCCAATGTTCAGCCAATAAGTTGGTGCGCTTAGTGGTTAGCGTCGTTGTCTTACAACAAGACGGACCTGGATTTGAAGCCTGAAGAGGAAGATGACGCAGGAAGCTCATCTAGACTCGCCTGATATCGGACAGAATAGTCAACTTGTTGCACCCCATTTTTTTCTTCAGCCTGACATTGCATCCAAGTGATTTCCTTGGGCGAGGGGGATTCGATTTACCCTAACTAATCACTAGAAACAAACGAATCAAATATATTTTCAGTCCACACTGATAAATAGTCATGCCAACATACTTGTTTTGTCGAGGTTTTAAGAGTGGAGTGAAAACAAACTACGATGTTGGGCGATATTGAGAAGACATGTCGGTTTAAAACAACCTTGACAGCATTGTCTTTCTTGTCTGCAGCGCTCGCCATTGTTTTTATTTCTCTTCATTGGTTCTGCACAGTTTGAGAATGGCGTTAGTCCAGCCCGTGGTGCTAACTGGCAAACCGAGTTCCTCCCACGATGCTCGTTGGCCGTTTTTAATTCTAACCGAGGAACTGCTGTTTCATGTCACAATGCCAGACGAACCAGTCAACTCAGACTTAGTGGAGTGGGCAGATTCAAAGGTCTGGACCCAGGCAACATCATGATGTGCCCTCAAGGATTCCTGAACGCTCCAGCCACACCACAAACCTGTCTGGCCTTGTTTATCTCCACGCAATCCACTCCCTTTTCATCCCTCTACTTGACCCTCATCTGTTCTTTGCCGAGTCCTCCAGCCATTAAAGATAAAACTACTTTTATATCATACAAATGTCGTGGTCTTTGTTAGTGAAGTTCAAGCTTTAGAATTCCTCAAGTGCAACTCTTTGGCATCTTTTATTTGAGCCTTTGTGCCTGGCAAACATCTACATCTCTCAAACTCCACACCTCCAGCCTTTGTGTTGAAGATGTGAAGCCGGTTCTCAAACTTTGAAAAGACATTATACGACTGTTTTCAAAGGGTAAATATATATCGTGCCAATGTCAAGTAAAGTGATCTTGAGGTGTACAATTAAAGCAGTGCCCCTGTGAGACCCAGTATTGTCCTCGTTGTGTTCTAAAACTTGGCACCGATAATATGGCCGTATATTTTAGAGGTGTTGAGGGTAAAATATTGAATCTAGTTAAATCTTGGGCCCAGACACTGGCAGATAATCCATTTCCATTGCAACAACATCAATTGACTTCCTCTGCAATGCTGTGCTTGTTTTTTTGTTCTGACAACCCGAAGACACAAACTGTGTTACGTAATGTCACCTACCAGTAACCTATGCAGTGCTGTGCATAAGGTGAATGAACAAAGTGAACAGCAAACTGAGGAACACTGCACTTTCCCAACAACACGTCTTCAAATAATCCCTCAGGTAAAAGGTGGCTGGGAGCATACTGATTCTACGACTGCCTTTTCAAAAAGGCCATTGTTCACTGTCATTGTCCTTCTCCTCTCCTTTTCAGATCAATACCAGAGCTTAACGGAGCACATTTCAAAATCCAGCCAAATGAAAATCTTCACAGCGAATTCGAATCTCTTTGCAAAGCCCTCAATTCTCTCAGCTATCCCTGCAGCTTCCCTCCGGGGAGTTGTTGCTGCTCCCTCTCTAAATCTACAAGTCAAGCTGCGACGACTCCCTGATCACTGCAATGTGAGACCCCGTGAGTCACGGCTGATTCAATTGATCCCCTTCAGGAGACTCAATCCTGACTCAGTGAAGCCAACAGGGGTGGCCGTTCCTGATTAATGCCTCTGCTGGACGCGCCGCAGCTGTCTAATTTACTGCCACGGAAATACAGAGTGATCCCTCGCCAGTCTGTAGAAACATATCAGCGATGTCGAGCGCTCACTTCACTGCTAACGCACACACACACACACACACACACACACACACACACACACAGGGAGGGAGTCAAGGAAATGAGCTCCTTCCCTTCTTCTTGAACTTGATTGTTTCTCCATTTTTTTTTCTTTCCGTGTCTGTCTCTCTGCATGTGTGTGTTGGTGTGTCAGATGATCGGCTGTGAAGTGGAAGCGAGGGGGGGACTGCGACAAATTCTAATTCAGCCCCTGCAGCAGCTTCACTCCAATCGATCTTTTATCCCTCAGCTGCCTTATCTGTTGGATCACTTGTCTGAAGAGTAAAAGAAAAAAAGCTGCCTTGGCAACAGAGGATAATTAAGAGATTGGGCAGGCAAAGCGATAAAAGAGAAGGTTTATGTCATCGGAGGAAGAGAGAGAGGTCTTGTTAGGGTACAAGGAGTCTGGATATATAACTTGTGTATGAAATATTCAGCGCACTTATAAATGTAAATCTGCAAGATACATTTGTCCGTCAGTGTGGGGAATCTAAGTGGGAGAATAAATGCACTATCTGGCACGTTAGATTTGTTTATTCATCCGTTGCCATGTGGCTAAAAGCATTTGTTGAGCTCTTCCTTTTAAGTAATTCAGTCTCATCTCTGGCTCTAAAATGTCTTCTCTTTGTACAGACATGATCAGAAGAACAATCACAAGAGATAACCGCTCTTGTTTCTGACACTGACTGACTTTGTTTGGGAACAAAACAGGGTCAGGAGTGGAACCATCTGAGCTGCAAACCTCACAAAAATGACAACGTCAGACTTGATTTGGACACATTTGGCTGCTATGAGACTTGACTTACTTTAGCCTCGACTCCCCAGTGACTTCACTTGACCCAAAACTAGAGCAAACACATTCAAAGTCTCGAGTTTTGACCTGATAAAATCCCAGAACAAGACAGCAACAGGCTGATGCTGCAGACCCACAAAGCTTGAAAATGTTAACACAGATTTGACAGCGAGATGTTCAAAGACGGGGATGTTAAAATCGTCTGAGACCTGAACGACAAGAAACATACATCTAATTTGCTCATTACGTCTTGTAACTTGACTTGAAGGACCCAAAGAGATTAACATCACGCCAGTGTTTCTGTGAGCTACACCCATGGGCGGATTAAGGGACAATGGCTCCCTGGGCACAGATATCCAGAGGGCCCCACCACCTCTACTATACAGGAGCAAGACACATAGATTTTGTGGTGGTTTTGCGTCTTTCTGTCGTCATTTTGTGTCCCTTTGTGGTTGTTTAACCCATTTCCATTGTCTAGACTAGCTAGAGGTCCATCGATGAAACCGTTTGGTAGATTAATCGGCGCGAATAGCACTTTATATAAACTATCGTGTATGACGAAACAGAGCTCTGATATTGGCCGATAGCTGTAACCTCCACTTGTCACATGGGTATGGCCATAAGGCTTTGCACACAGAAAAATGATTTTATATGGAGTCAACTTGTTAACTTAGTTTCGGGAGCAGGGCTTGGTCGACCCATCCTGCTCCGTTTGTCTCAGATTTCTCGACCCACCTCCTTTTCCCTTCATCCATCATCCTCCCTACTTCATCCCTACCGACATTCCTTCATCCTCTCTTCCCTTCTTCCATCATCTCTCCTTATTCACTCTGGTGCATACCTCTCCCATGTCTAATTCTAGGTACCATCTGGGGGGCCTGTAATCAGCTTGGAAAAATGCCTGAGACGAAACCCACACGCTGAGTCTTCCTCTGCCCGACCTCCAGTTCATCCTCCCAGACCAACCCAACTGAAGACATCCTTCCTCCACCTTCACCCCTACTTACACTCATTCACCATCCCTCAACAACTAACAGTTAAAGGACATCTTGTTGTGGCCTGATCCTTGCTGGTGAATCAGTGTCCCGTCATTTATGAGCAGGCCACGTTTAAGCTTTTTCTAGACCTACACAACACAAGGATAAGAAACTTTTTAGCTCTACTCACCAGTCTGGCATCAGCCTGCTCTCTTCCAAACAATCCAGCCATGTAATTATCCATTGGTTGATATGAGTCGCACAATCTGATCCCCCCAAAGCTCCCCCAATAGGCTACAGGTACCGATTCCATGGGTGCTTTGGGGCTTGTGCAGCCACGGAAAAGTCTGAGCGCTCACATGTGCCAGCGCACAATCCAGGCCAATTGAAAGCAATTTCAGATCGTTTGATGATGTATAGCCTTTGTTCCAGTTTGTCCCGCCGCACTGATGAGCCAATTACACCACCGGACCAAAGCATCTTTGGGAGAAAAAGCATGAGCACCGACTCGTTAAAGGCTAAAGCACCAAACGCCATAACGTCAATGGTGAGTGAAGAACAAATCCAATTTATTTAGTAGCTGTGTGTGTGGTCTCCTGGGGTCCATTTCAGAATGCAGGTTTGATGAACTCAGGTGTTATCGGTTGATTAATTGGCTATCGGCTTTTTCCTGCTCCAAACTATTTATAGCAGTTTTATGTCTCTTTGTCATCATTTTGAGTCTCTTCCAGGTCAATACATGTCTCTGTGAGTGACATATTACGGGCCTCTGACACTCTGGGCCCCTGGTTATGTGCCAGTAATCCATCCATGACTACAACTGTACATACTGCAGCAAATTGAGATTTTAAACAGCAGTCAGCAAAACAAGATTTTCAGGGGGTGTAAAGTGGCTCTGTAAAAGCAACGCTGGTAACCAGAGTTTAAGACCTGAGGCTCATTGGCGATATGGGAATGTGTGGGTGGTTTAAATCAAATTTAAAATTCACTGTTGCTCTCTGTAGTTTGGGGTCGTGGTTCTGAACGTACAGCAGGGGAAAATCTGCTTTTTTTCTTCCATTTATACTAAAAAATGTTAATATTTCTGACTGACACATCATGGATCCTGCTGTAAAAATGATATAAATTACATATAATGACTACATAGCCACAAAAGTCCAAAATAGGGAAACTACTGTGTATCACCAAGCCTCCAGTACTACCTGTTTTGTGAAAGGAGATGCATGCATGCAGCTAAGTTAAACCAAAAATGCCCAATTTTTATTCAAATTGTATCCTGATAGGAGAAATGGCAGTTATAAATGAGGTCGACTGAGCGTACCACACTGAAAATGGCCATAAACTAAAGTGGATATCCAGCACTGAGCGGTTTATGATATATTGTCACACTCTTACTGTACAGGCTCCCCTCCTAAAATCAAGCCAAAACTCAGCTGTGTGTGAAAAATGGAAGTGGACGTGACAAACAAATTGCAGAGGACACAACCTCTGCGTCCTCACTGGTAGTTATGGCCCAGAGACACATCACTGCACTACTATTGAGAAAATGACACTTCGCTGAGGAAAACTCTGGAGACATGTCAGGAAGCTTTACATCCAAAGAAAATGAAGTGAGAGGCTTCATGTCAGTTGTTCTATGAAAATCACGGGTTACAGTGGAGATATGTAACTTTGGGACTGGTTTACATGTCAGCCTGTTTCCCCCACACGCGCACTTATGCAGTAAACACACACACCTCTTAATCTATGTCCTGACAGTTAAGAGAGGGAGGCGGCGTCCCAGCGAGACATGCAGACAGTAGATTGTCCAGGCGTGACCTCTCAGCTCGGCCCGCCTCACCCCGCTGATGTGAGGAAGGCTGACAGCCCGGCAGAGAGCAGGGAGACAGCGAGGCCACAGGGGCATTCTGGGAAGAGACCGGCTTCTTCCTGAGCACATCAAGTCGACTAACAAGCTGAGTGTGTGAGCACTGCGACATTAAGTTACCATCCTTAAAGGGATTGTACGGATTTTTTAAAGTGGGGTTGTATGAGGTATTTATACAAAGTCAGTGTAGGCAGGTAAACAGTTTGGAGAAGCAGGCAGGAGAACTGACACAGAAGCTAAGCAATGTACTGCTGTGGACAGCGCAGCCACCTAAAAACATATTCATATTAATGTATTTCCACCACATTACCTTGTTGTCAGACGGGCCTTTTTGACAGGGAACTGACACCACTATGTATGCTTTCTTCAAAGCCACCAGACTCCTTTGACAAAAACAGTAATTTTATATCTCTGAACACAGGAGCTGCTGGTCTATCGCTGCCTCGATCACTTAGTTAGTTTGTGTTATTGTGTGACTCTGGTGTTTTAAAGGGTGTGTTAGGATTCATAAGAATCACACAACAACACAAACAAACTAACCGATCAAGGCAGCTGTAGACAGATAGCTCCCATGTTCCGCTAGGTAAAATTACTGTTCTGTCAAAGGAGTCTGGTTGCTTTAAAGAAAGTATAGATGGATGTAACGTAGGGGTCATCAACTATATTTGTGCAAGAGCCAGAATTGTTCTAAGGAGACAGAATTAAAAATGAAAATAAAATATAAAAATAAATAAATAAATAAAATAAGGGCCAGAATTTTTCTAAGGAGACAGAATTAAAAAGGAAATAAAATAAAATAAAATAAAATTATAGGGCCAGAATTTTCCTAATGAGACAGAATTAAAATAAAATAAAATTAAATTAAATTATAGGTCCAGAATTTTCCTAATGAGACAGAAAGGTGTACCTATGAAAATATTCTAAACATACTGTACAACTAAACACATTTTTTTAATTGGCTATAATAAAAGGACCTTGTATAATCCCACTTTTAAAATCAGAACTATCCCTTTAATATGTTCAATAAATCAGACCCTGTTTTGAAACTATTTATGGCTTATTTCCAGCAATTCAATGAATAGTAGTTTTAATTGAAGTCTGTCTGAATTCTTTAGAATAATACCTTTAAACCCTGGACATCTATCTTATAAAATCTCTTACATGAGTACCTAATTCACTCACAATAACCACCTGAATACATAATACACCCCGCAAGAAGTGAACACCTGAAAAATAAGCTCATCCATGAAATACCACCAGAAAGGATTGGATTAAATGATGCATGACGAGCCTAATAAATACATTCCAGAGTTCAGAGAGCTGCAGCAGCCAAACAGACTTCAGGAAACTTTTCTTTTACACACTTTTATAAACTTCTCACTTATTTCCCACATCTCTCAGTAGAAGTAGCTTCCATGACTTTGACCGCTGACCCTCAAAAGGCAGCCATCCAACAAAAGCGATTAAGCCTGCTTGCGCTGCAGCCAAAAAGCCTGTGTAACCCCGACATGGGGGATCTCTCCGTGAACCCCGGGTGGCCGGCGTACCCTTGTCCTTCACGGAGAAACATGACAGCAAACACGTAAGACGAGGGCAGCGGCTTATGCATCTTCATGGTAGCAGCTCTGAATTATTCACCGAGCAAGCTTCAGAGTTGCTTCTTAAAATGCTCTGCAGAATTTTGGCTCCCTCTGTTACGCCCTGACATGTTATGTAACTTTGTTTACAAGTGCAAAGCATTATGGTCTGTGGAGCTGCACTGCGAGGAAACGCAGGTGACTCTAGAGATGAAATTTAGGTCAACAGGTGGGGGGGATAACACAATAATAAACCCAGCACTGCAGCAATTAAAACAGGGTGTCCGTGAGGATTTGTTTTGCATTTTCTCGTGGAAAAAGCTGTGCATAAATATTAGATAAAGAGCACAGAACTTTCGGTGGAAAGAAGTCTGAACACGGATTACATCTTCATTGTATCATTTATAGCAGTTGCTCCACTGTGTGCTCAGGCATTCATTTATTCAAGGGGCTCTTTAAAAGCAAAAGCAACCGCAGCCAACGTCCATCGAGTTAAATCATATTCAGGCTAAATGGAATTGAGGGGCTGGTTGAATCTTTTGACTAGAACTCTGCCTCGACTAACTGACCTGAGTCAGACGCACTCCATTAGCTAATTATATCCCTTTAAATGACAAATGCAGAAGTCAGAGGGCAGCCGCCGCATGAATACTAACAGGATTTTACCATGTGGTTATAAGCTGAGATTTTAACATATAGCCAGTCGAGTGAGGGGGAAGAAGGAGGAAGAAGGAGGAAGAAGGAGGAAAGGCTCCCAGCTGCACCAATGAAATCAAGATCTAGCTGTGCGATTTGAATGTGATTAGGGCTGGAGGAAAATAGCGAGTGGTGGAAAGTGGTAGTGAGCCGAACAAAACTCAACCCTCTAATGTCGTTTCACATCAGGGGAAATGCTAACCATTTTTCTGCTCCCCGGGGGTTGAATAATAAATCACTTTTACTGTGATATACTGTACAGGAGCCGGAGCATTTCAACTGTTTCTCCAGCTGGCTGAGGCTGAGGTACACCTTGGATACAGGTGCTACCAGCAACACCTTATGCACGACGCAAGAACGAGCCAAAGCCATTCATCATTTTCGCTCGAGCTTTCCTTTTGTATCTCGCAGATGTCAGGATGTGTTTCTCTGAGCAAATGTTTTGCGTTTCACCAGATGGGTACTTCACAAACAAATGCAATTATTTCTCCAGCTTTCGTCAGGCGTCTTGTAAAGTGAAAATGAAGTCTTGAGGTGTCCTCGGTCCATCGTGCTGAAACCTGAGGTGGTGGGTGGAGGCGTACAGTGTGCGATTGTTGGTTTATTTATGGTGGCACAAGCTATAGTGTCGTTAACAGGAAGTAGAAGTATGATTTATCACCTCCTACAGCTGCTCAGTGTATAGGGAGCAGACTTTTTCTGCTTCTCCTTATATAATTTCCAATTGCACTCCAGGCTGCATACTGACAGTATCTGGAACAGCTCAGTAGGAATGCAATACACTGTGTATTACAATAAAGAGTGGGATGATGTGAATGTTAATTGGAGATTGAACTTAACTCATTTAGAGGAAAGTGTTGGACGTGGTGTTGACTACGGATGTCCCAGTCCCATCGGCACTGGGGCCTATGAAGGCATTTTGAACTGATCAGGATCAGCTATAGTGAGCTACATAAAGCCCTGATCAGATTGTTTAACGTCAACTGTCACACAGGTTTACCGACGTTACGAGCGCTCATTTCATTTCAGCTCAGTGTGAGAGTCTGTTGTTTTGCCGTCATTGGCAGAAGAGACTCAGAGGAGACACAGAAAGCGATGCAAAATCGACGAGAAGCACGCTCACCACGCCACTGCAAGTGCAACACAAGCTCCACGAGCAAAAAGCCAATGGGGAGTAACATGTTTATGTAGCCTAATCCACGCTAATAAAAGATGTACAGATGACGAAAATAAACACTCAATGGGAGACAGATCATTCAGGTAACTCTGACAAGGCTGCACTGAATCAACAAATCACTTGAGAGAGTGGCAAGGCCAAAAAGGTAGACAGGGTTTGTTCATTCATACTTTGTTTTGTTAGAATGAAATAAATAAATCAATATTAAACATTGAGGAATACCTTGGATGCAGGGCTTTAAGGTAATTTAGGCGTGCATCGTGCGGTTTGCAGCGAGCGTGAAGCGGTCGGGATGAGAGTCAGCACCTCCAAATCTGAGGCCATTGGAGGTGTTCTGGGCACGTGAAATATAAAGTTAGATGGAGAGGGACATGACAGAAACCTTTTACAACATGAAGGGTGCATTCAAGGTCGAGAATCTGCACCATTTTTCCCTTTCACTCGTGAGCAGAGCAAACATTGGCAGAGTGGTAATTACACTGTGATAGAGAGTCTCTTGCTATGATGAATAGCCCTGCTGCATTCATCATGCTAATTTCAGACATCTAATGCTCAGACGCCTGTTGCAGGGCGTGATGCCTGACAGCAGGAGCCGGGAGCTGAAATTTACTCTCTGGCCCATCTGCCAGTGACAGGTAAACTGAGAAATTTACCATCCAAACATATTTTTTACTGGCCATTAAACTGCATCATGCCACCTCTCAGGGAGACAGAAAAATCCTCAGTATGTTGTTTGTTCCGCTGAAATATTGGGGCGTAAAACGAGCGTCACAGTTATTACTGTCTCCAGACTTTGAGAATTGTCACAGTTTTTTTATGATTTTGGTTTTTATTTCCTTACATCCTCACATCACATTCTTTAGTGGGTCATACAAGGGTCATATTATTGTTCCAACATAATCTCAGCCGGTCAGAGAACATAAAACGCAGTGATTTCAGCCTGGCAGTAATTCCCAAATAAATTACCACCCAACCAGCCGCCGACCCCATTTCACTTCCTCGCCAAAGCCAATTTTTGCCTGCGTTTGGCAGTCGGTGGGCAATAATTTCGAATGGTAGCCAGAGCACAGTGTTGCTGCAGGATCAAAGCTTCAAATCCCTCCTGGAAGACACATTAAAGCAAATACATGAAACACTCTGTAACAGCAGCATCCAAAACAGCTAGAGGGAATCCTGACTGGGACAAGCTACCGACAGAGCCCGAGAATGAGTATGTGAAACAGACACTGTAACATCAGAATGGACGCACAGTACTGCTTAAGTGCCAGCTCATTCTATATGAGCTTCATGTTACAGGTCTGTAGTTTCCCCAATACTGCAGTAAGAAGTCTGCTGTATATAACTACATAATGTGGTGCTAATTACACAGGAAAAAAGGGACAACGTTCTCAGTAAGGTTTTAGAATTTAGTTTGTAAGTAGAGTATGTTACATAATAACACAATATTTTTAAGTAATATAATGATCCATAATATGTATCTTTATATTTTTAAATCTTGTCCTGTCAACTACTAAAATATTTAAGTCCTAAATAAACTACTGTTACAATAAAGTTAAATAAAGTGCTGTTATAATAAAGTAAATAAATTACAGTGTTTATAAGATAAATTAAGCACTGTTACCATTAAGTCAAATAAAGTAGCATTACTACAAGTTATATAAACTGAATAATGTACTATTGTAATACAGTTAGATAAAGTACCACTTCAATAAAGTTAAAGTACTGTTATAATTAAGCTAATAAAGTACCTTTACAATAAATTTAAATTACTTACTGTTATAATAAAGTCAAATAAAACTGTTATTAGAAGCTGAATAACATGCTATTGTAATACAGTTAAATAAAGTACCGCTACAATGAAGTTAAAGTACTGTTTTACAGTTAAATAAAGTACTGTTACAATAAAGGTAATTACTTACTGTTACCATAAATTCAAATAAAGTAGTTATAATAAAGTCAAAGAAATTACAGGTATAATAAAAGTTAAATCATTTACTTTTATAATAACGTAAAAAAAAAAAAAAAAAAAAAAAAAAATACTGTAGTTACAATAAAGTCAAATAAAGTCCAGTTATAATAAAGTGAAGCAAAGTATTGTTAGAATAAAGTTAATATAAAGTATTTTATAATGAAATAAGTCAAAGCAGTATCAGAATTGTATATTAAAGATCGGACTGTGGTTTCGTTCAAACATAAAACCCTGTTTGAATGCTTATGTTGTGTACTTGGTAACGTCAGACAAAGAAGTATTTTTCACTCTAAATATTACAACAGAAAACATTTTCTGAACAAGGACTAATGAATGTTTTTGGTCAGTCTCAGATACTGAGTTCGGCTTGAGTTGCTGCAGCGTAAAAAAAACCAAATCCAATGAATAGCAGGCCAGAGCCGCTAACGCTAGCTTACACTCTGACAGAGTAGCATATAGCTTCCACAGAGTAGGGAATGGCGTTAGAGGTGATGCTGGCTTAGACTATTCCTGCATAAAAGATGTTTCATATGCTAGCAAAATAACATTTGCAGCTTATTTTAGAACGCGCAAACACATTGTTTAATCTATTCTTTACATGTTTGCTTTTATATTTTTGATACTGGACGGATGAAACTTTCAACAAAATGACGGGAAAATGTCAAACCTCTGAAACAAACGCCACCGATAAATGTGGTAGATAAATGCAGCGTGTACTGCTGCGGTGGAGACTCTTTGCCAAGCATTACAGCTGAGGAGGTTTCTCCAAACTACCAAAGGCGCCTGGGCAGCTGGACAACCCGTACTGCAACAGAGAAATATTAATGCAGAAAGAGAAAGCTCTGCATCAAAGCTGACCTGCACAGCACCCCGAGCACTTAATGGTTTGATAAGTCCAAACCAAAATGCACAGCAGCTGCTTCCAACTAACTTCAACCTTCATCACTTTCTGGAAATGTGCTCTCCTGATTGCAGAGCAGTTTAAAATCTCTGTTTAGAGGCCACAGGGAGGGCCGGGGTTGTGATAAGAGCAGACGGCTGCTGAAAGTTCAGCCGCGTTGGACGTGTTCAGTTATTCATCTGATGCAACGTTCTCAGAGTATACATGTTTGAATATTGTACGACAGCTCGACAAACAAAGTTGCACGAGAAGGAAGATAACAGTGAAGTGCAGATACAAAGATTAAGGTTTGAAAACAATTTAAAGCAGGAACTCAAACGTGCAGCGCTTCACTGAAGCGTGCGTTTGAAATAACAAACCTCCTGAGATTTCAAAAAGCCACCTAGCAGCAGAGGAGCGACCTGGTAATGAGATATCACACTCTCTAAAATGTTAAAAGAAGAAAAGATTATAAAGGAATAATCAGCCACAGTCCAGTAAAGAGATGTCACACACACCTAATTGAGAGGGGGGACGTCGAGAGAAAAGGATTTTCTCTCTCTGCGTCCTCTAATCTGTTACACAACACACAACAAATAACATTTGCTTTTCATGCTGCCAACTTCAGAGCAATGAAAGAAAGCCAGCACATCCACTGGCTGTATTACAGTTGGAAAATGTACAGATTCCAATTTCACAACTTGTTAGGCTGCGGTAAATTGTTTTCATGCTTGGCGAGCGGCCCGAGCCATTACAGTGCGAGCATGGTGTGAGAATGTACACCCGGTTCAATGTTAGTGCAACACAAAGAGGCTTACCTGCAGTGGACGGCGCGGAGATCAGGTCCAGGAGCATGGAAAGAAGGAGAGAGATAATTATGTTAGCGAGGATTACACTCGGAAATCCAGCTGAGAGTACAGACTCGCATGGTGGGATCATTGGAATTCATATCACAGGTGTAATCAATGAAAATCACGGACGACGTCGCTCAGGTGGTAACTTTTATCTGAAAGCTGTATTACTTTAAAACATTCGGCTACATTTGCAGCGATTGTTCCGAGTGGATGGCACATAAATGGCCTGAAGGTAATTATCTATTCAATGATATCATAAGCATTAGGGGTTGATGGATGCCTTGGTTTTCTATTTAAGGCCCCCTGAGGAAGCTATTACTGTTCATAATTGTAACAAAGAAATGCCCGAACCATGTCAATGAATTATTCCACTCTTCTAATTTCACTGGTAATGATTTTTAAAGACTGGCACGCATGGAGGAGAATTCCAAGAGATTCCAATTACACTCTTTTCTCTTTTTTTTTCCTCAAACAATCCTTTTTTTAGTACTGTACACATTGGGTTTTCTCTTAGGTTGCTATGGCGATTGGATGCAGGGCTGCTGCTGCTGCTGCTGCTGCTGCAAGGATCTTAGAAATAAAGTTATATGTCCAAGTCTGCTATCCACACCCTGGATATTCTGTCCGCACTGCAGAAATAACAAATAATTGTTGATTTACAACCGTTCTATGTGTTGAAAACCATTTCCACACAAAGCTCCAGCACCATCTTGGCAAAGTGGACGACCGCCTCGGGGCGTCCCACAGGGCCAGTTAGTCCCAATTATGGTTTGTGGTAATTTAATTAACTGATTAATAGACCCGTTCATTGCCATTCTGTTGCAAGACCGAGAGTGTTGGTGCCTTTTTACTTCCTGTCAGCCAGCGAGGAAAATAATGATCAAATAAAATTGTTTGTTTACAGGAGAAAACCCCTGCGTCATGTGCATCAAATCAAACAGCGTGGAGCAGACGCTGCCTCAGTTGGTTTTTGGTCTAAAAAGAGGCCAACCAAAATAGATCAATAACAGTTTAAGTGAACCACATATTTAGAATATTTTCAACCCTTTACCTTGCTGTCAGACAGCCTCTTCTGAGCCACTATCTCAAAGCCACCAGACACCTTTGACAAAACAGTAACTCCACCTTCAGAACGCAGGAGTTGCTGGTCTACTGTTGCCTCCATCAGATAGTGTGTCGCAACAAATCCCCAAAGTCAGAATCCATGTTATTGAGAAAGTCATTGATACATTGCAGTTTGAATTCAGAAATGCTCAGCGATGACAGCTAATTTCATTCATGATACGCCTTAAAAAAAAAACTGACAAATTCACAAGATTGCAACTGGAATAAGTCGAGCTACATTTCTTAAGTTTCCTCTCAATTGCTTATTTTAAATCTTCAATCAAAATCTAGTTTTGCTCAAACTAGCTGTATCCTGGATCTCTTGCCAGAAGCTGAAAGCTCCATGACAATCGTATTTCTTGTTTTAAGTTTGTAATAAAACAAATTGAATGTTTCTCTGGCCGCATGTGTGCTATGGTTGTAAAATGTCAACTGACGCACCATCACCGTTGTAAGACGATGATTGTGTTACGTTTTCTTTGATGTCATGGAGGAAACGGTGGTGTTTTTAAGATTTGGTTTTTTAACACGCACACAAAAAAGTAGACCAGCAGGTCCAGTGTTCAGAAGGGAAAAATAACTTCTTTTTTTTTTCACAGTAGTCTGGCTTTGAAAACAGCATAGATAAGTTTTACTTTTAGTTCCCTGTCGGAAAGAGCTGTCTGTTTGGGAAGCATGCAGCTAGATAAATTAGACTTGAATTATACTGCAATAGTTGTGTGAGAGTTTCTAAAGGAATGTTTTGACACAGTCAACGTAACTTCAGTTCATCAAGAACTGTCTCCATTTTGCGTTCTTTGTTTACTGGAGGCCTGCGAGAAAAGTTTTCTTCACTGATTCAACATAACGTGGGATGAGTAACTGATATACAAATGGTCATTTAGGGGGTTAGTATTACTTTAATGCTACTGCTGTATGTCTTTATAACACAGAATAAGCTAGTGTAATGCCCTAAATATTCCAGTGTATCAACTTAGAGCTGAATTTAGTTTGGAAACATGGAGGCTCACTTTTTGCCCCAGGGCTTGCTCACGGACAAGTCCGGCCCCGTCTCTGCTTAGTTTTTAATTATTATTTTTGCTGACCTAAAACTACTAAATTTGGAATATATAAAGAGTGATCTGGAATCAGCCTATTAAAGATTCACCAAGCGGTATTTTTAGATTGTTGCTAAAAACTCCAAATTACAGAAAAACACAGCAGTGACAATAGTAACAATATGGCTCTGAATGGATTTCATTGTGCACAGAAAGAAATCCATTTTTCATATCCTAAAATTATGTCCCAGTCATTTTAGCACAAAGAGTGAGATGAGTGCATGTTTATTCAGTGTATTCTCACTTGTTTCAGGAATTGCCTCGAATCAAATATCAGTATTTTTACTCAGCTCTAAAATGACCTTGATATCTCTGAAGTAGTCAAAAAGAAAAACCTTGGCCATGTTTTACTATGTAGTGCATTGGCCTGTGACGTAAGTGGATTACTCCCAGCTCTTAGATGTCAAAGAGTACATGGAGGGTTGTATGGAAAGAGGGTGATCATCCCTCCATCAACTCTGTGACCCGCTGTATGAACTGCACCACCTACTGAAATAAAAGACAACCAGGCATCCAATCAAGTGGTCGGAGGATGAGGGGGAGTAGAGGAGGAATAAGCCACAGAGACGGACACACCGCCGAGTTCATTAACACTCTACGTACCAACACCTTTGGAGTAAAATCATCATCCTGAAGGAATAAAGGGGACGGATAAAATAACACCACATAAAAAAAGGACTTGGACTTTGAAGTAATTACATCTCAACAGTACTGCACAGGTGGTAAACCAATTAACAGCATGTGTCTGCTTTTAAATAGGCCTGACAATCACCACTGTTGTACTTTCACAGCTATGTGGAGTCTGAAAAGTGCCAAATAGTTACGCAATAACTTCACCTGGTTAAGACACAAGGCTCAACAATGATTAACACATTCACACCCTGAAGAGAGAAAATCAGAGTTTATCAGCGCAGATTAACAGACTGCTTCATACTGCAGCAATCACACAGCCACAATTGACCTGTAATCAAATTCATAACACAGTCTCAACCACTGTGGATTCATGAAGAGGGAGTTCATGCATTTCACTGCTTTTGCAACCTCTCTTACACAATATGTTTATATATCACTAACTTGCGTTGCCAAATCTGCTTTGGAGAAGGCGTGTTTGTTGTTTTCGATTCAGTCTTAATATTTCCTTGTTGTCATTTCCAACTAAATGTACTGGCTGATGCAAATTAGTTGGGTAAACATAACTCTAAGGTTGACAGGTTATATTCACTGGGGTTATAATAAAACTGGTGGCCCAAATTGAATTTCTGGTACATGCAGATTGGGATCAGGTTGGTTTAGCACAGGGGTTCTCAACCTTTCCTACTTCAAAGCAGCCAGGGCCCATTTCATGACACGTATCTACCAGGCTGGCAACACAAATTCTTCCACTTCTGGGGAGGTTTTCTTGGTTTCTGGCTTTATATGCACCTTTAGATTGTGTCACCAACAGCCAATCAGTCCCCATAGACCCCCATGTTAAAATGCACAAGTTAAGAGCAGAAATAAACATGTTGACAGCCTGGCACAAAAAACAGTTTTGGTCTCTAGAGCTAATTTCAACATTCATGACAATTGTATGAGGGTGAATTTTTGTATAACTCACCCATTTAGATTTTATTAAAGCTTAAAGCTATGCATAATTAAGTGTGGCTAGTAGTAGTCCGTTTTTCTGGGAAGTACATTTTGTTTTAATGGTTTTAAGCCTATTTTTCACCAGCAGCATTTAGCATTAGCATTATCACACTTAACCATAGCTGTAAATGCACTGTGCTAACCAAGCTAACAACTTGCAAGAGGGTTATCTCCACCCTCTCCAAATGTGGTCACTTCTGGCTCATAAAATCCAAGATGGGGACGGCAAAAATGTTAAACTCGGGTTGGGTCAAAGTACTATAAAAGTACCCCAAAATACTCTTATTGCAGCTTCTTACGTTCAAATATTGGCAGCTTTACACTCTCTCCCGTGACGGTGAACTAAAACCCTTTGGCGTGAGTACGAAACAAGACATTAGATGACATAATTTTCGGGTTTGGGAAAGACAGACTGACATTTTTCAACATTTCAACAATTTTTTTGATAAAATTATTAGTCGGCTAATTGAAGAAATAATTGACAGATTAGTCGACAATGAAAATAATCGTTAGTAGCAGCACTCGTCCACAAACCAACAAGTAAGATCGCGTTGACTAAATCCATTGTTTTATACATTCTATGGTCTGCATGGAGCTATTATGATGCAAACTCTTCCCTTATGCATCCCAAATTCCTACAAGATCATTTTTTCTTTCATGTGTAAATACATTTTATGAGTGATTTCATGAACATCTGGACGCTTGAAAAAGTTCAGGACTTAGTGTAAAAACCACAAGGAACACAGCGTCTACATTAATATCAGGCTTGCTCATCTGGACATATTTTAAGAGCTGCAGTGTTGTCAAACGTCTGACCGTCAGAGGAACTTTTACCTCAGACGAAAGTCCCAGTGAGAAGTTTATCCGTTCACCTCTGTAATATTCATCAGTCCTGAATATTAATGAGTAATGTGACTGAAAAGGGTAACAGGAGCACAATGCTTAGGAATACGGATAGAAAAAAAACTACACAGATGTGTCAGATCGTCCGTGTCAGGCCAATGAATTCCTCGGTGCAGCGGTGTCGATGTGAACAGACGTTAACCTGGATGTCAGACTGTCAGAGTGAAGCACGTAGAAAATCCCTCCCGCAATGTTCCTGTGTCCAATTATCTCCCAGAAAAAAATGACATTTACTTGACTCCCCGCGGATGCAGAAAAGTACCCTCGGAGACAGGCCTGAGAGGAGACTTGAATACTAAGTACAAATGGAAACACAGAGGGAGTGCCTTAATAAATGTGCAGAGGGTAAGAGATTTGCTTGTAGAAAGCGCGGTTTAGGAGGTCAGCTGAACCAAGACATGGTCAGGGATGAAGCTACGCTTGTAGAAAAGGAGGTACGGTTACGTCTTTGCGGAGAACCTTTCCCATCTCAACTGAGTCAATGAGGTGTAAAATATTCTGCTCTTTCTCCTTTATAATACAAACTGAACCAAAGAGAGGAAGGAAGAAAAGGAAAAATATATTTTAGCTGCTTTGATATTTTCAGGCCGTTTGCAGCAGAGAATACATTTGAATATCCAAGACAGAACATTTCTGCACACGTCCAGAGCCAGTGACGCTTGAGTAAGTCCAAAAGTAAGATTTGAATCAGTGTGGAAAGTTTGCTGAATAATTTTAGACTTGAACATCGAGGTATTCTGCGCTAAGACGGTGACACTGGAGGGAAAATCTAAAATTAACACGAGATAGTATAAAAGGATAAGAACCAGGAAATGTAATTGAGTTCTGAATGCATTAAAAACTGCTCTTCAGACAATGTTGTGTCTTTGAAAATGCCTATTAACTTAGCTTAGAGGGTTTCCACGTCGTTTTAAACATCAAATTCAAGGGCTTTTCAAGGACTTTCCAGGCCCAAGTCCCTCAAATTCAAAGACCACACACACTGCAGTTTGACGGATCAAGGTTAATTACTGCTAACTTGCGGAGCGCTGTTTTGTGTGAAGCTCCAGCAGTACGGCTCGTCAAAGCTGCAGCCTCTGCTTCGTCTCATACTGATGTCCTGTGGATCTTTAACGAGCCAGTGTCTGAATGTACGTAAGCTATTTTAGCTCTCCACAAATTCATTTTTAATCTATGATTGTACTTCAGCTGAAGTAAGATTACAGAATCATAAGATGCTGGAGCGTCCAAATGAAGCAAAGGTCAACAGGCCTGTGTTCCTATATGTTGAGTAAACTTTATCTTTAAAGATACATCAAGGTCTGTAGTTTCACTATAAGCCTTTTAGTCTCACTACAGGTAAATTAAGCTTTGGTGGGGCAATAAAACGAATCAATTAGCAAATAAAATCAATACCTGTTTTCCTCTTGAACAGATCAATAAATACTTACAAACAATCTAAAAGGTCATTGTTGGAAACAGCAGTTGACAAAACAATCTCACTTCAAGGTAAATTGTCTTTAAACATCTACCAAATTCTCCTTGAGCTAAGTATGTTCTGTCAAAACACCCATTAATGCTTTTAGTGGTTATTTTTAACTATTCTATTTCTATTTTTTAACTTCCTGGTGAGGAGAGTCTGGCTCGTTGTTAACGTCACATTTACGCAACACTTATTTCTTGCTTTTGGATTCTAATCACATCACTGCAGCGTTCTGAACCAGGGAGCTTTATCCATCTCCAAATATTCCTCCTCTCTCTGCTGTGACTATTTAATTAAAGAAAAAAAAAAAAGTAAAAATAATCGCAACATGACTGTAATTTGTGATAAACTGCCACTGTGAAACCAAATAGAAGGCTGAATTTGTCATCCTCTTGATTAAGGCCCAGGGCTCCTGAGAGTCTGCTGCCCTACCGAGTGAGATAAGCGCCAGAGTGGCTGCCAGAGAAATCTCCACTGTACATGTAGGTACTGTGTCTGTGTCTGTGTATCCCCCGTGGCTCTCTGTGTGCCTTTTTTTAAGACCAAACCAATGACAGCGTGACCTTACCAAACCCTACGAGCTGACAAAATGATTTATCTGAGCTGCTGATGAGTGAATTTGGCAGATTTTCCCCCAACTGTATAAATACCTTCAGACAACCTCCACTCTTGAGTCGAGTAGTGTCTGGAACGGTAACAAAGCCAGCGGCTTCCTGTGTGAATCAGGGCGTCGATATGACGGGGGTATATCCACAGAGAGCACAGAGTTCACAACACATTAGATTTACGCTGATCAGCATTCAGGATGGAGAGAGGTGATGTTAAACTCTGCATTTCTACATCATCTCGGACGTGAAGGCGTTTAAAGGGTCAGTTCACACAACTCACGCCGCATGCCAACACCCGTACTACCATTCTGTTTAGTATGCCAGAAGAGACTTTGCATATCCCAATACATACAATGTCAAATGCAGGGTGCCAAAAATATCAGAATGTTCTGCCAGCATGCTTTTCTGGCAATTGTGACCCACAATCCTCTGCACAGCGAAGATATTGCTGCCTTCAAATGAAACTTGTGAGCTTGCGGTTACGGCATGAGATGCCATGTAGACAATATCCTTAGCATTCAAGTGGTTAGGTTGTGAGAACACCACTGCTAAGCGACACAACATGGACGCCACTGTCTAGAGGTCATTGAGGCTGTGGAAATGCAATGGCATGACAGAAGAAAAAGACGACTCCATTGGGAATATCAACATTTTGCTTAACGTATTAAATTAGAAAGAAAAACTCCAAACGACTAAAATTACAACTTATCACCCACCAAAAAATCAACTTCCATGGCCTTACCCAGTTCTGAAAACGTCAGCAATCACGTCACAACTCATGAAGCACGTTCTTTGTGAGGGCAGCTGCAGCACATACTTAGAGTAGAAAGTTTTTTAAAAAGTATGCGAAGAAAAAAATAATGCGATTCATAACACAACGTTACACAGAATTTTAAGCTTTAACTTTTCCCTGATGATCTAGTGTTTTGGATTCAGAGCTCTCAGCGTTGCAGTGTAGGTTCAACTCCCAGGCAGGGAATTACTTTATACACTACTACACGTACCCACTACATATGCTTTCACATACCCATACATATATTCATATTACTGTCCACACTGAATACATCTGACCTGCAGTGTCTTCATATCATACCTCTAGCTCTTCATTCTGCAAATCTGCACTACATTTTCCCGACTGTAACTCCATCTTCTGTTAATACTGTATACATCTACAGTTCCCACATCACACTCTTCATAGTGTTAAAATCCCCTGATTCGCACAAACTAAAATACGCTAGCTTTAGCTGGGTTTGGTTGATTCGAAAAATTGTTGATTCACAAAACAGGAGATGGAAACAGTTATGTTCGAATTAAGTCTGACGTAGCGCACCTCTCTCCATGGTGATATCCACACTCCGGGTCGGGAAGGCGGTAATGCATTTACAAGCTGGTTGCCAACCGCCAGAAACGTGGAACGTTTTCGGTTCTGCGGAAAACTCGCGCGAGTTCGTAGTTTTCACCAAAGTCCATACATTTAATGGAAACACACAGGATTCGTATTTCTTTTAATGCGCATTTCCCAACGATTCAAATCACTTTTGGATGGAAATATAGCTAATGACAATAAATTGATTTATTTGACAGTGGGATTTTTTTTGTACTTTGATTGTAAATAAGGTGCCAGAGTGCATTAAAAAATCATCAAAATATAGCTTGTTTATTATAAGACCCTCATGTTCTCAAATCCTACAAACTGGCCCGTGGCCTCCTGTCATTGTGCAGACATAGCTTCCAGGTAATGCTTTACCTTGAGTGAGCTGATTGTCCTCATCTTATATATTACCCTCTGTAATATGCACATTACTCTGCACTTGACTGCTTCTTGCACTCCTGGATGGCTGATAAACTGCGTCTCATGTCTCAGTACTTGTTGTACTCTGTGCAATGACAATGAAGTTGAAACTAATATATAGACCAAAGTTTCTCACAACTGAGCTATTTACAAGACAACTACACAAACGACTATGAAATGTGGTTGACAGCTGTCACAAAGGCGGGTTAAAGGGACCCTGAGTTAAGATTTATTTTGTCAAACTACTAAAAACGTCATAGTTGCAGATAGTTTTGGATTCATCTGTCTGGGTTTGGAGATAAACACTGTTCTTGTCTGAGATTTCAATACAGTGAAAGTGATTTCTTAGCGATACAGCACTGAGGAATACCATTTACAGACTTGAAAGGAGCTCTGTGCAATATTCAGAGTGTGAGTTATCCTCATCTTCATCTATCCTCCTCAATATGGAGGTGGCCGAGCCATTAACAACGCAACAGCTACATTTCTGCCACAACGATGTCCCAGTATCAGCTGTAACTGCCGTATGAGTGCAGTGCGAAGTGGCGGTGATGAGCCGACCAGTGGGATACACAGCACACACACACACACACAGGGAACATGACTTCATTCTCTGCTCAGGACACCATTACTTCACTATGCTACTTCACACAGCAAACAGTTGTTTCATACTCTCATACTAATATTCTGAAGAGCACATTTAGAAAACTCATCTTCATCTGTTTTAATCATTTTTTATCTGAGCTACTTTCCAACGAGGGAAAAAGCCCTGTATACATAAAAACTCCTACCCTCTTTTTGTATTGATTTTTCAGGAGACTGTTTGTGGAAAGAGATGCTGCTGTTGAAATCTTTAAAGATTCATCTATTGCTGTGAGCACCACAAGTTAAATCCCACTACCCTCCGTTATACTGGGGTGGCTGTGGAAATCTCGGAGATGGATATTCCAAATGGAAAAACGTCGACGCCACTTGAGCAGTGGTTCTCAACCTTTCTGACCCCTTCAGGGCTGAAATAATTAGTCTGATTAATTGATTGACAGACAATTAATTTCCAAATATTTTGATAACCTAAAAGTTCAAGTCGTTTATCTTGCACAAATTACAAACATTTACTGGTCCTAGCTTCCTAAATGAGGATTTGCACCCACCAGAAATTGATTTTGGACTGTTTGTCCTCAAATAAATGGAAGTTGAAGATGTCACCTTGGAATATGGAAGACATTTTGTAGCCTAAAAAGTTAACTGAATATTAAAAAATATATCCAACAGATTTATCGACTGTTTTTCTTGCAGTCCTGTCGTGTTAATCCATTTGCATCCCCTGAGATTTACCTTCCCAGGTAAATGGGATAATATGAATGAAGAAACATGTATTAAAGGTTAATGTTAAGTTGAATTTACCCTTTAAAACAGCAACATATCTGGGTTTTAAACAATGTCTGTTATTACTGGAAAATAACAACAACTGAAGGTAAACCCGTCCCCACAGCAGCTACCACTGTGAGCAACCTGAGGCCATGCTACTGTAGCTGTGGCTACTGTAATTGAGCTTGTTAGCCGGAGTTCAGCAGAGATAAAGGGCTGCTGCCTCGGTATGAGGCCGGCTGTGACACCATGGATGCAGGATCCTGAGCAGGCCTGTCTTTGAACTGGTCTCACGCTCCACTGAGCTCTGACTGAGAGCAAGCCAGTCCACCGCCAAGTTGGACAACAGAAACTGCAGAGAGCCCAAACGAGGACAGAAAAGTTCAAGCTCCAGCAGGAACTTCAGACTTAGTGTTTTTTTTTAGTAACACACAGTAGTGGGCTCGCTCTTAAAGGAAAACTTTGGCTCCCAAAAGACTATTTGATTACTCACTCCATGTTAAACTTTGTTTTTCTTGCATGCCTCCAGGATGAACCAAGAATCCAAGAATTGTCCACGTTTAACAACAACATATCTAGATCATAACATCTGTTTTACAAACTCATACAACTTGTGCAGTACAATCCAAGCCTGATTTATCCAGTTGTACGCTCAGAGCTTCCCAACAGACAGCCCTTTCTGATGACATGAAACTTATCTATGCTCTCTTTAAGGCCGGACTCCACTGACAAAAACAGCAATTTTACCTCACTGAACACAGGAGTTGCTGATCTACCACTGCCTCGATCAGTTAGTTAGTTTGTGTTATTGTGTGACTTTGGTGAATCCGAACTAACCCTAACTAACACCAACGTCACACAAAACCACAAATCAACTGACAGATCGAGAACAGCAGCTCCTGTGATCAGTGAGGTAAAATCATTGTTTTTGTCAATGGAGTCTGGCTTTATAGAGAGAGTAGATTAGACCTGTTTTTGTATTATAACTAAATATCAAGACGTTCAGGAGGTTTTTTCCGGAAGTTGAATTATCCGTAAAGGTCTCCTCCTCTCCAAAACAAACAGATCCTGTGATTTTAAACTGGTTTCATGTGAAATATCAGTGTTTTCTGAAACATGAATGGCCCTAACTTGAGCCAGTATTATATTCTACCAATATATCGCCCTGAATCCTGAACACTGGACCTTTAATTGTCTTTTCTCCTTTTCCTTTACACTGAAAAACAAACTTTCACCTGCACATGATCTACATGAGTCACACCTACGCTCCACCACCTCCAGGTTCACCTTCCACCTCCATATATGTGATTTCAAACGCTGGTTGTGATGTCTCTCCGCATTCAGCACAGAAACCTGTCGGCTCTGTGTTGTTGCAGCGGACACGTGCAATCGCTGCCAGTTGCCCAAAGGAAGTAATGTCACACTCACTCACATGAGACATTGATCACCGACGCTCGTTGGGTCAATGATACAGCCCACATAAAGTCTGCGGGGAGGGGTTGATCACCAGCATGTCTGTCATTATTTCATCCAGACATGCCATTATCTGTTTATTGACTCAGCGCTGCAGTGTTTACACCAAAATGTAACATTTGCAATGCATCAGTGTCGTGCAGTAATTTGTTTATTTGCTGGATTTTTATGTTAAACAACTTGTTAGCTGAGTTTCTGTCTAGATTTCTGAAATTCCCTGTTACCACAGCCTTTCATGCATTATAACCAAACCCATCTGCTCTTCTCTGGATTTATTAAGCAAGCTTTCTGACTGCACCCTGACCAAGAGAATAAATATCGACCTTCCTCAATTCAGAGTAAAGCACAGATCTTTTGCAGGCGGTAAAATTCAACAGGGTGAGACAATGACTGAAAGGAGAGGCAGAAGATGTAGAAAGAGAAGCTGGATAAGAAGATTGAGGGCACGGAAAGGCAACAAAACATAAAGCTGACAATATCAAACAGCAGCTCAAATACCTCTGTGACCTCCACCTCCAAAAACCCTTCCTAAAGATTAAAATAATCTCCACTACAACACTGAAATACTAACAACTAAAGAAGTTCTCCAAATGATCCCTCGCCTAACTCCATCCTCAATCATAGTCAGGCTTTTTTCCCCCTTTTAACTTCTTCCAAAGAATAAAGCTACTAGAACAAGGAAGTGCACACAATACATCGTCCCTGACCCTGCTCGCTGAGACAACAACTATCCTGAAGAATACTGAAGTAGTTCGTTCCGTCCGGCACCACCCACCATCTCAACATCCTCTCCCCTCCGGGCATCTGCATGCTCAGCCAGTCATCCTAATAAGTGAGAACTGGCCGAGGAGTCATCCCCGGTGGGCGTCTTGCACTGTCTACTCCTGCATTATGTGGCGATGTGAGATTCTTTGTCCTTGTGCTGTTTGTGTTAGTAAGTGCTGTCTCACTTCATTACAAAGCAGCTGTGTGTATCTAAGCAATCTCGCCGAGATGAATTCATGGAGCACGTAGGGGTATAAAAGGAACGAGCCACGATTAAAGAGCCTGAATAAAACAAAGCTATCTGACAGCGCTAAATTGGAGTGGAATCAAATTTCAATACAAAAAGAAAAAGTAAATTAAGCCCGTTCATAACCATGTAGGACTTTTAAGATTGTAGACAGTCAACAAGCTGGCTACCGACCCCATCCACAGATATGGTGATACAACATTGTGTGTGTCCTTGAGGCCTAACAATTGTGTTGAACTCATTTTCTTTCCTCACAAAAAAACCAGGCAGTCTTCTTCTTCCCTGCCTTTCGCTCATGCGCTGCTACGTGTCTTGGTGTGTTACTGCCACCGATTGTCAGTACGTTAAATAGCGTATTGCAGTGTTACCCTTAGGATCTTTACACCAGAAGTGCTGCAGTGCGGGAGATATTTAATGCGTCCGCTGACACAAGAAGGGCTTTAGACACATTTGTGTACAGTTGTAGATGTCGAATTATGTTTAATGAAATGCTTCCCATACTCCACACGCTCTTACAATCACTGCGGCACACAAAGGAAGATCTGATGTAACATTTGACATCAACCATGTGGCTCAGATCGGGTACTTGCGTTAGTATGCTCACGCAGTACCTTGTGTACACAATGTACTGACTTGCGTGGTGCAAAACTTTAACGAGGTAGTGTTGTCTCAAATTAAGGGCAAATCCCAATTCTCTTCCCTTAACCTTACCCTTGGTTTCAAGTGAACTCGCCAGATTCCCCTCAACGACGAAGGGGTAGTGTTGAGAGGTCGGGAATTTTACCTACGAATTGGGACGCCACTTCATGCAAATTAGCGTAACAGACGTGTTCACCTACATCACGCGCATCGTCAACGTAGGCTTATCGGAGAACTCTGTAGATATTCATGTCAGCTACATCGTGAATTAGCGATTTTCAAGGATTCGTATTGTAACTCAACGTTTACAGACAACAATGCATTTGCAGAAACATAACACATTCCGATATATTTTGGAATTTTTTTCATGCTTATTTGCGAAAACAGTACTTAGAATTAGGTGGGGATTTTAAGGGCTGAAAACCGCTTTCCTAAAGTTTGGGACATCCTAGGCCTTTAGACGAATGCGCAAAAACAAGGGCTAGGGCCAATTTTGAGGGGAAATGTGAGTATTGGGATGGACCCCTCATATGGCAATTGTGCACCTAACAGAAATGACGGTCACAAAATGCAACCGCGCAGAGCGTTATTGCCAGCATTTGATGAACAACTGTCACTCGCCAAAATGAAGCTCGGAGTAAGTTCAATCAGGAAAACAATTCTCTTTTTATCCCTATATTCCTCCAATCAGCTGATCATGCCACGATCTCCTTCAGCCATTCATGTCGCTGCTGCCAAACTCTAAATCTGTTCTCCTCTCTGCTCCTGTCATCTGTCATTTTAGGCCCCCTCCTCCACCTCATTCACCTCCAGTCACGTTATCCAGAACCGATATCACCACCTCTACCACCACTAGCATCTAGACCCGTTTATACAACAACGATTTCAACTGAAAACGACGTTTTGGGTGCCTGAAAACGCAACATTTTGAAAACGGGTTCCAGAGTGCAATTTTTTGGAAACAGCAGCATCTTGTCATGTAAACTTGCAATATACAGTTCCTCTGAAAACGGAGACTTTTCCGTTTTTAGAGAAACCGTTGTCGCCCCATCACAATGGGGTCTAATCACCAAAGACTTATGTGCATGTGAATAAATATTCTTTCCTCTCAGAACAAGTCTCCCCTGATTGAAATATATGTTCACTATATCTGCTTGTTTGCTCTCTTGTCATCTTCTAAAACGTAATTTATTTATTGTATGAAAATGAATGTGCTTTCAAGACACCTTATGAATGTACGTGGCTGACATCGGCTGGCTCTGTCACCAGTCAATCTACACTTCATGATAGCTGAGGCATTTTACGCCCCTAGACTATTTAGTTTATGCCACAACATATGTACCATCAAAGCCTGGTGATAAAATAGCTAGCTCACAAGCTAACGTTAGCTTTCATGTTATGTTTTTTGGTACCAAATTATTACAGAGCCACCCCAATAAAAAACCACATGGCTTATATCTGATCAATAGCACTACAGGTGAAAGGGGAAATGTGTATTTTTGATTTGGAGTGAACTGTCCCTTTAAGCTTAACATATTTAACTCAACCATCAGGTTATTTTTGCCTCCCGAGCATCTGTGCCTCCAAGAAATGAGTCTCCCTTAATGAGTCCTTCACCAATATATCTCTGATTCATGAACAAAACAATTAATATTCAACAGTGTTCATAAATAGAGACTTGAGATGAGGTGTTCCCTGAACGGGCTGTGGTAACCTCGTAATTACCCACAATTCATCACTTGTGAGACTCATTTGATTATTATGGCTGATCTCGTGTGGTGGGGCGTGTGCTCGATCGCTGTCTGTAACAAGTGTGCTGTGGCACCGGCGGAATCCGTTCTGCCACATTAATTGCAAAATCTACAGGGTTGTTTTTATGCCAGTGTGGGGTTGTGTCGAGGGGAAATCAATCCTGAGTAACACTGTGTTTTGGAAATGAGCCCAGCCAAAGTTCTTATGTTCAAGTTTAATTGCATGATGTAATGGTGAGTGATGAGCAGAGACATGCGTAAGAGGAGGGAAGGGTTAGTGCATGAGTGTGTTTGTGTGGTTGTGTGCTTCTGTCTTTGTGAGGACCATTTTCTTAGACCCAGACAGAGAGAGACAGTGAAAAACATCTGGGCTTTAACAGTTACAGGAATAGTTTCTTGTTGAGATATAGATGAGTCATTACTTTACCAACTGTCTGTAAGGTACACATTGCTTTAATATCTTGTTTGTTTAATCAGTACAAAAACCTAAGTGTGAAAACGACATGTCACATTTAATGGTCTTGTCATTTTTATACCTTGGTTTTTGTACAGATTAAACAGATGAGGTATGATGTATATGGGCTGGCTATTTCCCCTTTTTTCCGGTCTTTATGCTAAGCTAAGCTAACCAGCTGCTGTCTATGTTGTATATAATGTACATACATAAAATCTATTTTATTATTAAACTCTCAGCATGAAAGCGAATAAGCGCCTTTCACCAAAATGTCCGACTTTTCGCTCTAAAACTTTGACAATTTTCAACAAGCTCTGTGTCATCGCAGTGTGTGTTTAGCCTCCCTCTGTGTTGCCAATCTGCTACGTGACTGTACTGGCAAACTATTAGCTGGCTAACATTAGCTCCCTCACGAACGGAACAATCAGATGTCAAGGACGGAGTTAACGTTGCATCCATTATATTGAAAACAGGGCTGTCAAAGTTCACGTGTTAACATTTGGGTTGACACAAATTCCTTTTAACGCCATTATTTTTTTTTAAGTTGAATTAACGCACGTACCCTCTGTAATTATGACCCTCAGCCCACCCATTTGGGAAACCAGGAAGTGATACAGCAGCAACGTTATGGGTGGCAGGCAGAAACAAACCTCCGTGAGCAGCAATGGATGAAGAAGCCCCGCCACATGACTCTATCTGCAAGACTTGAGTTATTTGCATTTACTGTCGATGTGAACTGAGTTACCCTGGAGTGCGTCAAGCTGTTTAAAGAAACGGGATGTTTAGTTAACCTTTACAAGCGTAAAGTTGGACATTACAGTTGAAGCATATTAAAAACTTGAAAAAATATCTCAAGTTACATTTAGAACAGATAAAAAAATATCGATCTGGCTCTACTTAACGCTGCAATGACACAGAGCTTGTTGAAAATTACCCAAGTTCTCCTAAAAGCTCAGAATTAGGTCCAGGTTATAAGTAGGGTAAGGTTAAGAGTTAGGTATCTGTTTGTGATGGATGGAGTTAGTTTTTTGGCGACAGTCCACACAAGAATAGTAGCACACAAAAGTGTGTGTGTAATTGTATATTATGAGGCTCTGGTGACTTTAAATCCCCAATGTTACCACAGGGATTAAACCTGTCCCAGTGTGTCTGGTGACAGTCTATTCCCCGAAGCAGAGCAGCAGATGATGACCAAAGATAACATACAGTTCAATTTTACTGCAGCAACAGTAAAACCAAGCATTCAGACATTTTGTTTAAAAGCCTATTTTGCAATCAGTTAACTGCCATGTCAGTCTGTTTAGAACCATTTCAGAATAATAATTATTCTCACTAGTTGTCATTTTAATTCTAATTGCTGCGGGGAAGTTTTTATCTGCAAAGTTCCAGTCCCAAAAACTTCCTTTTGAAAGCTGTAATTCAGCCGAGATGAAAATGACAGCAGCAGCAGCAGCAGAAGAAGAAGAAGAAGAGGACGCTGCGCCAGCTCTGCCACCTCGTTGCGGTGCCGAAGTTTGGAAGACTCTGGCGAGGGGAATGAGATTTTCTGATGTCATCCGTGACCCGGGTCATCTCTAAACCCGGAGCAGAGCCGTAATGGCCTCCTCCACAGGCACTGTGGCCAGGAGGACTGGCTGTGACTCAAATTAAGAAGCCATAACAGGCCCATAAATTTAAAGGGAATCTGCTGAGAATGGAATGAAAACGGGACGGAGAGACAAAGAGTAGCGGCTCCATTTTATCCTTCCTTGAGTCATAAATGTGGCATTCTGCAAAGCCATGACTCTGCTGTGCTCTCCATGAACCATAATCAGATTAAATTCTTCTATTCAAGTACAATTTATTAAAAAAATAAAATAAAAGCAAATGAAAAATGTACATCCATCATACCAGGAGATTCATGAGGCTTCACTCAGTCCCTTCTTTCTAAATTAAATAAATGGCAGTTTCATAGCCTCACAACCTCAACCAACTATGACTACACACCCACACTCTGTAATGAAGGTAATGTTCCCATAATTGCCCCGAATCCTTGCACTGGTTGTGGTCACCATGGCAACACGATTAAATGAGCTGCAGACCAAGACAAGCTCAGTGCAAAGGACTTTCAGCAAAGAGTTGTCTCTACAAATGTGCAACTTTTAAAAATGCCTTTAATACTGATTTCACCTCAGTTTCTACACTGCATGTGAAATACTTTCACAGCTCCATCATTTATCATTTACAACCTGTGTAACATCTTTATCCTGCTTTGACTTTTTGGACAGATCTGACAACAAGTCTACACGTTTTATGTAAATATAGACAGTGGAGACAGTATCAGCTGACTTTTTGTACTAACACAGCCACAACTCTGATTCTGTATTTCACAGTTTTCTTTTTTTCTGCTGCTGTGGTTCAACTGATGCATAATTTAGCATTTTAAAAAGTAGTCAGTTTATTAAATATACCAAAAGCAGTCTAATACAACAATAAATCCTACCACCATGAAGGTTATGAAGTTGTAAGTAAGTCAGTAAAATGTGTTTACATTGCACTTTTTACAGACATAGCTCACAAAGTGCTTTACAAGGCCAATATACAACATGCAAGAGAGAAAACATAGCAGATAAAGTGACTACACAAGCCACATAGTTAAAAGTTTTGGTGTGAGTTGCTGAATGTTGAAGCTTTTGAATTGTATCGTATTATACTGAGAGATGTTTCTAATATTTTGACTGATTTTCTGTTTAAGTCAGTGAGGGCAGGGTAGGTATTAGACCAGTGGTTTCCAACTGGTCCAGATCTCTCCTTAGTCATTCGTTCCAGGTCCATATAGTTTAAAACATTCAGCGTCATAGTTGCGTTTGGCCACTCTACAGCAGGAAACGGCGACCCATCAGTTGGGAACCACTGAACTAGTCTGAATTTAGCCAGTTGTACCTAATACATTAGCAAACGATTGTATTTAGTGTTGCCAAGGTATGTGTAAATGAAAGTTAAATTTAAATTACCTAATTTGTCCCTCAAAGGACAATTTCATTCAATCTGATAGTTAATAAACACAAAGATATAAAAATAAATGTGTATAAACTGCATGTTGATGCAACTATGTTTGTGTATGCATTATTTTACATAACTATAACTGTAACTGACGAACAAACTCACCTATCTAAAGTCATCTATGATCTCGTTAAAGCCAGACTCTGTTGAAAAATACAGTAATTTTACCTCGTTGCTGGTTTATCACTGCCTCCATCAGTAGTTTGTGTTATTGTGTGACTTAAGTAAATCCGAACAAACCCTTTAAAGCACCAAACACCACCAAACTAACTGATCAAAAGAGTGGTAGAACATCAGCTCCCATGTTCAGAGAGGTAAAATCACTGTTTTTACCAATGGAGTCTGGCTTTGAAGAGAGAATAGATAAGAAAAATGTTCAATTCAGTTCCCTGTTAGAACAGTCTGTCTGTGTGGAATATGACTGGATAAATGAGACTTCGATTATACTGCTTAAGTTGTTTGAGAGTTTGAAAATAGATGTTTTGATATATGACCTAAATTCATCAAGAATTTTCTCGTACGTCTTTATTATGTCTGATCAAAAATGGGTCTTGTGTTTGTTAACTGATAAAAATGTGGGACGAAATCTGTTACCAAACAAATAGGCTAATAAATTATTAATTGCTATGTGTGTAGACTAAGTGTTGGTGCAAGTGTGTTGGCAATGAATAAATAAATAAATAAACCAATTACCAGGCTCTTCAGAAATAATGCATTTTCAAACTACAAATGATTCCTACTCAACAGTAGTTTGATTTTTCCACCCTGGTTGCCATTGATTTGCCCCAAGACCCTGAACAAGCATGTTGTAAAGCGGACAAACAATAAACCCCTGCTGCAGATGCCCCTGAGGTCACACTGTTGGTCACTGCGTGATACGAGCCTGTCAGTAACACACACACTGTTTGGAGATACCATTTAGATCAACTTGGCAACCGGTGCACGAGGGGTTAAAGTGACTGTAACTGCATGTGATCGCTCGGTGAAGTGAAAGCATGTGACACAACACAACAGGAGAGCCGCTCATGTGTATAACTGATAGACGAGCAAATGTTTCCGCAGGGCTCAGTGTTTATGTGCCGCTCGATGTCGATAGTTTGCTTGGTCAGCTAAGTTTGTGTGCGTGTCACGGTTGAGCAGGGACTTCCTGATTGAAGCTGCTGAGGTCTGTATCCATCCTGCAGATTTAAGGTCATGGCCCATTGATCTTTAAAGAGCACAATTAGACCAGCTCTGACTTAATGTTTGAGTTTCTGATGACTGAGACTGCGAGTATCACAAACTGACCATTTCATGACCTTTGTCGGATGTTATATACTTCTTCAAATTAAAAGTAATTTTAAAAAATGGAGTTGTCAAAATGGCACACAGCATAGGTGTTTTTACCTGAAGTTATACCCACTGATTCAGTTTACATACACATTATGTATTTATACTATCTGTATTTATATTTATACTTTTCTTTTATTGCACGTTTGTTTTTGCACTTTAAGTTTGTATCATGTCTTGTATCTTGTCCTGTACCTGTTTTGTTTCCATGTTCAGTCTTCTGTGGACCAGGAAATACAATTTTATTCCTCTATATGCTCTACACTTTCTGCAAACCAGAGACACATCACATTTTTACGTCATTCACTAACCACACCAATAAGATAAAGATTTTGAATGGATGAGGGTCAAATGGATGAGGGGTGAAGGGTTGAGAGTCGAATTGATGAGGGATGAAGGGACGAGGGATGAAGGGTTGAGGGTTGAAAGGATGAAGGGATGAGGGATGAAGAGTTAAGGGTTGAGGGTTGAGGGTCGAATAGATGAGGGGTGAAGGGTTGAGAGTCGAATTTATGAGGGATGAAGGAATGAGGGATGGAGGGTTGAGGGATGAAGGGATGAGGGATGAAGGGATGAGGGATAAAGGGTTGAGGGTCGAATGGATGAGGGCTGAAAGGATGAGGGTTGAGTGGATGAGGGATGAAGGGTTGAGAGTCGAATAGATGAGGGATGAAGGGATGAGGGATAAAGGGTTGAGGGTCGAATGGATGAGGGATGAAGGGATGAGGGTCGAGTGGATGAAGCGATGAGGGATGAAGAGTTGAGGGATGAGGGTTGAGGGTCAAGGGTCGAATGGATGAGGGATGAAGGGTTGAGGGATGAAGGTTGAGGGTCGAATGGATGTGTGATGAATGGTTGAGGGATGAATGGTAGCAGGGATGAGGGTCAAGGGCCAAATGGATGAAAGGGTTAGGGATGACAGGGTAAGGATCAAGGGATGTAGAGTGAGGAATGAAGGTATGAGGGTTGAGGGATGAAGAGATGGACGACTGAGGGTTGAGGGATGAAGGCTGGGTTTCTGGGTAGCTGGCGAGTACAGGACACATCACATTTTTACGTTATGTGGCGAATACATTGAAACTTCAAATCTCGTTGCATTTCAACAACACTGAATACTGTGTGGTTATGTTTAGGCATTAAAAAACACTTGGTCATGGTTTGAAAAAGATACTGTTTTGGCCTTTGGTGTGACAATCCCTGTTGGAAACGCAGTGACGTCTTGGTAAGAAACAATTGCTTTTGTTCCCAAGTGGTGCAGACACGGGATCCAGATTTCTCCTTAGTTATTGGTTCCAGGTCCACACAGTTTAATATACTCAGCGTCATACTGGTGTTTGGCCATGTCATTGAGCTGGTTTGCTGTCTCTGTCAAGTAGCTAACTGTTAGTCACTCACTCCACAGCAGGAAACGGCACTTCATAATAAAACCTCTATGCCAGAAATTCACCGTACTTCAAAATAGAGTGTGTTTTATATAAACTTGACACATTCATGAGTCATTTGCAGTCCATTCAGAATAGACTTGCAACCCACCAGTTGGGAACCACTGCTGTAAAAAAAACAACTGCTTTTAGAGGCACAATCCATGGTGGAAGTGCAGCAACACCTCGGCAAAAAACACCCACTTTTGGTGGCACAATCTGCATCTGTCTCGGAAAAATACACTAGCTTTTCTATTACAAAAAAAGCCATCAGAAAAACAGCAATTTTGTCAGCTCATATATTGAT